>JAADWT010000327.1:0-23475 GCA_023336285.1 Pythium grandisporangium
GCTGCTGAAGGACAGCAAGATCGTGGTTCTGGACGAGGCCACGGCCAACGTGGATACGGCCACGGACAACCTCATCCAGGTGACCATCCGCGAGACGTTCCGCGCCAAGACGGTGCTGATCATCGCGCACCGCATCAACACAATCCTGCACTGCGACCAGATCGCGGTCATGGATGCTGGCGAAGTTGCCGAGTTTGGGCCTCCGAGTGTGCTGCTGGAGCGCAAGGAGTCGATCTTTGCGTCCCTCGTCCAGCGCTCAGCGCATCACACCGTGGACATGTAGTCGACGAGTGCGAGGAATCGTTGTCGGCCTATATATGGGAAGACGTTTAGATGATAAAGGTAAGTGGAGACTCTGCGCTAACGACAGCGTTGGCTTGTGGTAGCACTAGGAGGCTCGTCTCGTACGTAGTACTAGCTAGTCGTATGTCACTTAATAGCCCACCCGCCTTTTAGCTCGCTCGTTGGCATCGCCATCTAGTGCCACTTGGTCACTCTGGTAGTTTCCACGTGATGCATTTACTACCGTAGTATTAATACTACGGACTGCTTTTTACTACCGGCACGGATACTCGCTACGGCCCCCGCCCGGGCGCGTCCCCTTCCACGTCAAAGAGTTCTAGGATTTGGTTCTGGATAACCATGGCACGCTCTTCCTCCCCATTCGCGCGGTAGGCCTCGGCCAGGTTGTGGCGCGCCATGATAGTCTCGTTGTGCTCGGCGCCCCACTTGCGCTCGCGAATGGCCACCACCTGCTCGTACAGCGCGATGGCGTCGTCGTATCGCTGTGCCTCCTTGTGCACAAAGGCCAAGTTGTTCATGGCCAGCGCCGTGAGCGTGCTGTCCCTTCCGACGCGCTGCTCCAGTGAGGTCTTGGCCTCCTGCAGCACGCGCACCGCCTTGGCGGCCTGCTGGTTATGCCAGTAGATGATCCCCAGGTTACACATGCTAAGCGCGATATCCGGATGACCGGGCTCCAGCAGCAGACGGCGAATCTTGAGCGCCTCCTCGAAGCAGTCCAGCGCGCGATGCAGTGCGCTCACGCGCTCCATGCCCTTGACGGATTGCGCCAATGCCTGGTACACGGCGCCCAGGTTGTGCAGCGTGGTGGCGAACGACGCGTGCTGCTCGCCCACCACTTCCTTGTAGATGCGCAGCGCAAACTCGTACGACTCGATGGCCTCTTCCATCTGCCCCGTGTTCTTGTACATGAGCGCGATGTTGGTGATCGTGCTGGCAAACACCGGGTGCTGCTCACCGAAATGAGAGCGGACGAGGTCGCGGCACTGCACCCCCAGCTCCAGCGCCTCCTGGAACTGACCACCGCTATAGGCATCGCGGATCGCGCGCTGCATGGCCGCGATGTCCTGCTCCACTTGCACGTACGAGGAGGACGCAGAGGCCGTCGTGGTGGCGGCTTCGTGACGCAGCACCTGCACTCGTGGGCGGGGTGGTGAGGAGGATGACGCGGACTCGTCCGAGCCTCCGTTGGCACCACTGGCCGCCGTAGCGAGGCCACGAATGACGCAAACCGGTGGATGAGGCGCAGGAAGATGCGCACGCAATGCAGCGGCACCCGTGCCGCGCGAGGAGCGGCGCAGGAAGCGCGCGCTGGCCGAGCTGAGCAGCGCCATGGCCATTGCCAAGAAGGTTGTCAGTCGGTATCACGTGAACGAAATTCTGGAGATCCAGTCGTCCGACAGAATGCATATCATGTGGACCACCTCATACGGTGCCGCGCACACTGTCAAATCTGATACAGGTCGATGATCCGCACCAAACATCGAGCATCCATCATCGCCAAGTGAATGAGCATGCTGACCACACGTCTCGCGCGCTTGGCGGCGGCGCGCGCCACACCCACGGCCACGGCTACGGCCATGACCGCAGCCACGACGCGTGCGCCTCGCCTGCCATGCCTCACGCTCACTCGTTCGCGCCGTCGGTTCGCGACTGGCAAGCCCAGCGCACCTTCGTCCTCGCCGTCAGCCACGGCGCCGGGCAAGGTGACGTCGCAGATGGTCGTTCGCGAGGGCGCCGAGATCCTCAAGCTCATGATCGGCGTACGTACAATCCAGTCATCCAGCCATTAGTTCAGCTGCACTCACCCCGTCGTCTTCCTTCCTATGTGTTGTATGCTACGACGTACTTTGCTTGTCATGACTCAGGGCGTGGTGGTCGTGACGGGGCTGCTGGTCTCGAGCGGCTTCGTGATCGAGACCATGAAGCAGGTCAACCCGAAGCCAGCGCCCGGCCGCTTCCTCGCGCTGCATGACGCCGCCGGCCACTCGGTCAACGTGCATGTGCAGCAGTGGGGGGCACCACACAGGGACGTGGCTGTGCTGCTGGATGGCGGCGTGGGTGAGGCCTCCTTCGACTGGGACAAACTGGCCATGTTGCTGGCGCCGCACGCCACGGTCATCGCGATTGATCGCCCTGGCCTGGGCTTCTCCGCACCCGCGTCGGACTCAGCGCCGCGCACGGCCGACCAGATCGCGCGCGAATACCGCGAGGTGCTGACGAAGCTGAATGCGCCGCGCCAGGTCATCCTCGTGGGTCACGGCGCTGGTGGCTACAGTATGCGCCGCCTGGCGCAGCTGCTGGCCATGGAGCCGGATGCTGAGGGCTTTGCCTGTCGCGGGCTCGTGCTCGTCGACGCACTGCAAGGTGGGCGTCATTTGCGGGAGTTCTATAGTACTACCCATCGGAATCTGTGACGTGTGAGCGCATCCGCGCGGTGGACGGATGATGATGCAGCCATGATGGTTCCAAATCACTCGATCAGCGAGTGGATGGGCTGACCGACCGCCGGATGGACTGGGAATGATGGCCACTGACGCACTGCTGTTGCTATTGGTGCTGTGTAGAGGAGCTTCGTGGCGAACTGGAGAGCGTGTCGGCGCCCGTGCAGCGCGCGCTGCGCGTGATGGACGAGAACGGCGCGAAGGTGGAGCGGCTGGCGCGCATCGGGCTTATCCGCCTCATCTCGACCGTGCAGCACGCCAAGAATGCGCTCAAGTACTCGGCCGAGGCGCTGCCCTTCGTCGAGTATTACGCGCCGACGCCCGCTCACCGCGCCGGCGCCAACGCCGAGAACGCGGCGCTTCCGCTCACGGAGCAGTCGTTCCGTGACCAACAGCAACAGCAGCTGCCGCTGCAGGGCGAGGCAAGCGACGTACCCTGCGTGGTGCTGTCGCATGGCCGCCCCGATCTGTTCACGGGGCTGGCCGCGCAGCCGGGCGTGGACGCCGCGGCCATCCAGGCCATGGAGACCAAGTGGCAAGAGGCGCAGCGCCGACTCGCGCTGCAAATGGGCTCAGGGTCCAGCTCCGGCTCCGGCTCCGGCTCGTCGGCGCTACAGCTCACGGTGGCTGACGCTGGTCATTGTATCCATCATGAGCAGCCAGAGGCTATTGCCCGCGTGGTGCAGGCGCTGCTACAGGGCACGCGCCACGAGGGCGATGGGGATGCACTGGCCGCATTGGCTGGTGCGGCACCGGACGGCGTCTGCCCCATCGATGCCTAGAGTCGTGCCAGTACTGCGACAGACGCGACAGACGGATAACTACTACTACCACGCCATTGGCCGACTTTGGTGATGTAATGAGGTCTATTACAGTGCGTTGAACGATTCCTATCGCCGGAACATAAGGTTACTACGGGTCCATTGCCCGACTTGAGAAGAGAAACAGCCCCACACGCATCGTATTAGAGTAAACCACGCACCGTTCAGTCCAGTTCAGTCCAGTCCAGTCCAGTCCGGTCCAGTCAGTAGGCCTGCTCGGAAGAGCAGACGGCCAGGGCGTCTCACGCCGCCTTACGCGGCACCGACACTTCCTTGGCCTTGGCGTCCCCCTCCACTGCTATCCGCTCCATCCAGCCAGCGCGTGATATGCGCGGCCATGTCGCGCGATCCGTGGCGCTCCATCATGAACGCGTGGCCCTGCGGCACAAGGCGGTGGCCTGCGCGCGGGAACGCCAGCTGGAAGTGCTGGGCGTAGGCGCCAGGAACCCATCCATCCACGGGCGAGTACACAAACAGCGTGTCCTCCTCATGGCGCGCGATCGTGGCCGAAAGCTGGTGGGTTTCCGCATCCACGTGCTTGACGTCGCGCAGCTCCTGGCCGGCCATGTGGACCACATTGCGCAGCACTTGGTCGTGGATGAGCGCGACGGAGATGAGGTGCAGCACGGAGTCCTGTGCGGCGTCGGCACCAATGGCTCTCGCGACGAGCCACTGGCGCAGGCGCAACGGCAGCGCTGCCTCCAGCAGCTGCACCACGCGAGGCACGAGCCATGGCCGCCCCAGCAGCAGCGGCGCCAGCTTGCGCGCCTGCGGGGTCTGCGCCATCTCGTGGATCGTGGGCTGCATGAGCACGAGCTTGGCCACGTGCGTGGGGAATGCCGCTGCCAGCTGCAGGACGAGGAAGCTGCCGATGGAGTGGCCGATGAAGGCCAGGCGCAGCGTGGGCTGCGCGGCCAGGCGCTGCTGAAGGTACGTCACTTTGTGCGCGACCTGCTCCTGCAGATCAAAGACGCGGCGGTCGCCATCGCCATCGCTATCGCCCTGGTGGGGACCGCAGGCATGTGGCATGTAGTGGCCCGTGTGTGCCAGGATGCGCACCTCATGGCGGCCGCCGTGGTGCGCGACCAATGCGCGCAGCAGCGGCAGGTAGTAGTGCGGGAGCCCCGGATTGCCGGGCGAAATGCAGATCAGCAGGTCCGATGGCGTGGACGGAGTGAACGCCAGCGACGCGAAGCGCGTGCCGTCGCCGAGGTCGTGCCATTGCTCCTTGACGGCGAGGTTGACGGCGTCGGGGCTGCTGTGGGTCGAGGCGGCGATGAGCTGGCGCTGCAGCGCGCGCTGCTCGAGGCGGCCGCGCGCGCGACGAGAGGCCAGACGCCGCAGCAGGAGCAGCAGCGCCAGCACCAGCGTCACGGCGCGAGGCCCGCGCAGGCGCGCCAGCAGCATTGACAGAGACGGCGGCAGAGCCAGCGCCATGATGTGGTGGTGGTGGTGATGCGGATGATGGCCACTTTAGCGGGGAATGATGGAAGATGGCCCATCCGATCTGAGTCGTCGTTGGATCAGACGCACTTAATGGCGCACGCCGAGCCCCGCACGTACTTAAGAGTGGGTAGGCGGGTACTTGGCAATGCGTACTTAGACGAGGGCAGACGGTAGACGTCGGTCGCGTTGAAGCCATGCAAGGCGAGCGCCACCGTTTGGAGCAAACAACCACGCCACAATGGGCGCGCCACCGGCCCGCGGCGCCGATGGACACGGCGACAGCTACAGCGGCAGCGGCAGTGATAGCAATGGAGATGGCGACAAAGAGGACGAGCTTCTGTCCTACGGGTCTCCGCGCACGCGCTTCAGCCAGTCTCGAAGTGGCGGCGTGGCCAAGCCAAAGGCCGCCACCGGTCCAGGAGGTGGTGATGGCGGTGGCGATGACGCCGTCGACGGCGGCGGCGACGGGCTCCTGGCGTATTACCGTGACCGCTGTGCACAGTTTCAGGCCGAGCGCGAGAAGGTCCTGGAGCGCATGGCGCAGGTGGAGGTGCGTGCAGAGCGTTCTTCGCGATGGCGAGTCGCCATGTAGCTTAGCTACATGCAAAGGCTGGGATCAAATCTGATCGCAGTATCGGGAACGACTGTCATTCACTCGCTGGCACTGTAGGGCCCGCAGGAACTCCTCCACCGCGCGCAATGGGACATCAAGATGCGCACGCAGGAGGTAGGCTGCTTGCAATATCTTGGGTCGCGCGATGGACTACCTGCCACGGACAAGTTTGTTCGCCCTGTTGGTGGTCTGCATACGTGAGTACTAATAACTATGGATTGCTGTGATGGCTGCCATGACAAATGACAGATCGCTGAGCTGGAGAAGGCGCTGGCGCGTGCCAATGCGTCTGTGTTTGAGCTCAAGGAGCAGAACCTGGCGCTGACCACGGAGAACCAGTCGCTCCGCCTTCAAGAGGAGACCGACCGCCGCAAGATCCAGCATCTACTGGCGCTCACGCAGCCAGTGGTCGAGGAGGTGCGTGGCCTCACTCGCCTAGTAAATCGCCGTAGCTCAAATTATACGCTACTACGGTAGCTCCATGACGCTAGGGTTTCTGACCGGCAGTATTGTTTGTATGGTGTGTGTTGTGACTTGCCTAGGTATCGTTCATGCACGACCGTCGGCCAGGGATTTCGGCGGCATATCCTGTACAGCAGCAACACAGACAAGGGCTCCGCACGTACGAGTACTCGTCGACGATGTTCATTGACTCGGAAGCCAAAGCCAAGGCTAAGGCTCAGGCTAGCGCCAAAGCTAACGCCAAGGCTACTGTAGCAGCAACAGCGACGACCACGGACCGCGAGCTGTCGACGAGTGGACTGGTATCGTCACGGTATGGACGTCGCGTTGCCACGCCGCACAAGGTGCTTCGCACGGTGTATATGCCCAACGAACAGGCCGACGCACAGGCGCGGTCGATTGAGCTGCTGAAGGAGCAGCTGAGCAAGCAACGCGCGTTGGCGGAGGAGCGCCTTGAGGTGAGTGAGCGCAGACGAATGGATGAAGTAAGCGTAGGGAGGATCCGTTGGGTAGGGACGCTACTGATGTGATCGGTGTGTTGATGAATGGGGCCGATGCTACAGCACGTTCTCGACGCCCACGCCAGCGAGATGGCCAAGCTGCGACAAGAGCACAAGGTGTTAAGCGAGTCCAACACGCTCATCTCCAAGGAACTGACGAAGACGCAGCGCCTGCTGACGAAGACGACCAAGGACTATCTCGTGCTGCGGCACCAGTCGCAGGAGGCCGAGCGACTGGCGCATGAAGAACTGCACACGGCGCGAACGCAGTGCGACCAACTTCGCAACGACAAGAGCACGGTGACTCAACAGGCGAGGGAATTAGCGGCGGCCGTCAAGCAAAAGGCACGCGAAGAAAGCGTACTCTGCGAACAGGAGCTGCGGGACCAGGCCGTGGCGCGGGAGCGGGACCTGCACATCCTTCGCGAGCAGTACGCGGCGCTGCAGCAGGCCTGTAACCAGCGCATCCAGGACCTGGAGACGCGTCTGGCCAAGCTGCGCACGCGATACCGCAGCCTGGACAAGCGACGCACGATGGAGATGGAAGGGTTTAGCCACGACATCTTGGCGTTGAAGAGACATACCCAGCGGCTCGAGGGCATGGTCTACGGCCGGCGCGTGGTGGCTACTGGTGTGAGGCGGACAAGGGCCGCTGCTCAGGCGCCGGGTACGTTTTTGTTGCTGTTCTATAGCTAGGACGGAAGGCTTTGATCTGACTTGTTGTTGTTTTTGTTGGATGATTGGTGTGTGGTTACTCTTGTTCTCTGCTAGGTGTGTCGCTGTTAGATTCCAAGGAGCTGAACGACGAGATCGCCACGCTTAAGCGGCGCGTGGCTGATCTGGCCGCCGACGTGGAGGGCAGTTAGCTGCATGTACTAGCCGACCGTTGCCACGAGTATTATACACTAGAGATTCGATGACAACAACGAGGCCAGATGGCTGTTTGCTGACCTTGAATTCTTTCTCTCTCTATTGTGTGCTCTCTGTGCGTCGTTCTTTCACATTTCGATTTGCTGTTGCTCTTCTTCTTCCCTTCCGGAAGCGTCGCGAATGCCCTCAAGATAGAGGCGTCTTGCTTTGGTCCAAGCGCTTGCTCTCTCCCATTTCCTCCCGTTTCCTCGCATGTTCAGGCGCCGTTCCTTCGTTCAAAGCGGCATGACCACGACGTTGAGCCAGTTTTTTTTAAGGAGTCTCATCTTGCATCAGGAAGGCATGCAACAAACAAACAGCACCAGATCCAGTTGGTCCCTCCAAACCTACTAAGTTTGGCAGATTCGGCTTCTTCTTGCTCTTCACTTTGCAAGTCGTCGGCCGGCTTACAGGCAAACACCTGAACGCTTTCCCTACAGGATTTCACGATGGCGGCAATGGCTCGACTCGTCAGCGTCATCGTAATCGCGATCGCGATCATGCACGTGGGTACCGCGCTCTCGGAGCAGGAGGAGGCCTTCACCATTGGTCCGACCGTCTTTAGTGGCAGTGGATGTAGGTCGGACGAGGTCGCGGTCAGCACCACGGTTAGCAGCAGCACTCAAGCCAAGCAAGAGGAGACCCTCACTGATCACTCCAATCTCTTGCAGATCGCAGTGCAGAGCCCATTCACGGTGGCAAGTGGCGACGGCAAGCGACGCTCTCGCGTGTCCTGCAACGGCGTGATCCCCATCACCGTACAGCCGGTATGATGCCTCCTCAATGAGTTGCTCATGTTGTTGTTGCAGCGGCGGCGGCTGACTCGTGCCATCTGCTGCGCAGGGTATCTCCATCGGATTCAAGCCCGTAGCCATCGTGGGCCACGTCGCCGTCGTTCAGCAGCCACACGCATGGGCCGAGGTCTCGAGTGAACTGTTTTGGAGCGCCACGGCTTGGTCAGGCGTCCACACTCGCCAGCGCTTTGATGCGACGACGAGCGAGCCAGAGGCTCACGACCAGCGGTTTGTAGTGTCCCCCGATCGGCCGATCGCCACGCTGTGGTCGCCGTGCAGCCCTAGTGAAGCGCGGTCTTTAACGCACCAGCTCCGAATCAACACGGCGCTCATGGTCGCTGGCAGGGGTTCCTCCTCCATCGGGATCGGAGCAAACGCCGACGAAGGCTGGCGATATGAAATCATTCTGCGGACCTGCGGCTCGAGCGACGTGCAGAGCATCGAGTGAATTTAAACTCCAAAGTCAGAATCAAAATCAAAATCAAAATCAAAATCAAAATCCAAGAATCCCGAACCCACAACGCCACCGAGATCGGTCTTCCAGGTCTGACAAAAGAAAAAAAAAAGCGTGTAGTTTTGCATTCTGCTGTTTTTTGTGGTTGTTTTCGTGTTTCACGCATCCGCGGCCCCATGCTGCGAGTTGCCAGCTCTTGTATCTTGTCGTATGTATTGCCGTCGGGCGTCCTCATTCCTTCTTCCATAGTCAAGTGTGGTGCGAGAGCGAGTGGGTTGTGTTGCGTGGCCTAGTGAACCGCTGTCATGGCAGCCTCACAGACCCCACGCTACACGCCACATCTCATCACATCCAACCACGAGGAAGAGGAACAACGACCGACGGGCAATGAGCGTCGGGAGGGGAGGAAGCCAGCGGAGAGACGGAGGAACGAGTAGAGGCACCATCCACCAGACAGAGTGTCGTTGGCCTGGTGCGTTGAAAGGTGCGCACCCACGACACAGAGTAAATACACACACGCAAGCACACCTTCCCCACCCCACGCGCTATCCATTCTCCTTCCTCCTCTTCCTCCTCCCCCACGTTCTCTCCTCTCCGTTCGTCCTTCCCTCCACACCCTTTCATCTGCTGCCAGTGGCGACCGTCGTCTCGCCTCACCTCGCCGCATCACGCACCGTTCCGGGCCACTCTACAGCTTCTGCTGGATGACCTGGATAAGATGCAGCAGCTCATTGGCGTCAGGCCGCGCGTCCGGCTCGCCGTCCAGGCAGCGCATGGCCAGCTCCTGCACCGTCTCGGGGCAGGCCGTCGAGAAGGACGGACGCAGCTTCTTCTTGATCACCTGCTGCACAATCTTCATGCCCTGCAGCTTCTTGCCCGCCTCGTCCCGCATGTCCGAGTATGGCACCTCGTGCGTGTCCAGCTCCGACATGCAAATGCCAAACGAGTAAATGTCCGCCTTCTCCGTGTACTTCTTGCCCATCAATACTTCCGGTGCCGTCCAGTAGATCGTGCCCACGCCGGCCGTCATCGTTTCCTCCAGGGAACGCTCACGACTGATGCCGAAATCACTCAACTTGGCCCGGAACGTGTCGTCCAGTAGGATATTCTTCGACTTGAGGTCACGGTGAATCACCTTGGGCGTGAGCGAATGGAGGTACCCCAGCGCATCGGCCACGTCCTCGGCCAGGTAGATCTTATGGTCACGCCAGTTGAGCTGGCCATTCTTGCGCTTCAAAAAGCCATAGAGATCGCCCTTGGCCATGTACTCGGTCACCGCGCACAGGTCCTGCAGCGTGGACCACGACACACCCACAAACTCGACAATCTTGGGGTGATAGAACGACGCCATGAGCTTGATCTCCGCGGCAAAGCACTCAATCTCCTTCTCGTCATTCTTCTTCTCGTTCAGAATGCGCTTGACGGCCACCTGACGGTTCTCCAGCTGCGCCAGCCACACTTCACCAAACGCGCCCTTAGACAAGACCCGCGTAAAGTAGAGCGCCGCGTACGGGATCTTGCGCCGGCAAAGCGCGGCATCGGTCTGGAACTCGGCCAGCACACGCGCCGCCACCTCGCTCGACTTGGACCCGGGCTTGGGCCCTCCGCCAGTGCCGCGCGGCGCGTTGCGGGCGCCATTATTGTTGTTGGCGGCCGGACGAGCCTGTGGCGGCGGGCGCGAGGGCGGAGCCTGCCGCGGCGGCGGCGGCGGCGGACCGCCTCCTCCGCTGCGTGGCGCGTAGCGGTTGTCGGGCTGGTAGGGCGTGGGCTGCTGCTGCTGCTGATAGGGCGGCGGCGCGCGGCCAACGGCGGGCGACTCGTGCGAGCGGTAGCCACCGCCGTTGAGCGACGGTCCGTGGCTCTGGCCCTGGCTGCTGTGGTGGCGGCCGCCCTGGCCGTGGCTTTGGCTCTGGCCGTGACTGTAGCCTCCGCCGCGCCCATTGCTATCCGAGAGCATGGGCGGGTGCATGTTGCCTGGGTCGAGACCGAGCGCCATGTCGTCGTCGCGGCGGCGGCTGCGCATCCACACGTAGACGGCGGCGCCGATGAAGAGCAGCACCACGACCCCCACGATGATGTAGATGGTGGTGGAGCCGGAGCCGCTGTCTTCGTCGGCGGCGCGCACGCCGTCCAGCGCCAGCGCGCCGGCCGTGGCCAGCAGCGCCAGCATGCGAGGCACCTGCATGGCCGCTGGGCTGAGTCCGTCAGTCGCTAGACAGAGAGAGAGAGCGAGCACTAGAGAGAGGATGAGTCGGCGCGGACTCAATGCTGGCGATGGAAATGGCGATGGAAATGGCGGTGGCGGCGGCAGCGACTGATTCCGATTGAGATGGAGGGGGCGGTGGCTCAAGTGTTGGTGTTGGCGCCCCGCAGGTGGGTTTCTGTTGGGGGGTTTTGGCGCTGTTGGCAGAGGCGGAGTGGGGAGGTGGGGGGGGAGGAAAGGGGAAGGAGAGGAGAGGAACCCCGAGCCCCTCCCTCCCCCACCGATCAGGGGAACTGGCCCTTGTCACTGGGGATTTGTATGTGTATCGTGGGTGCCCTCGACTGGAGTTTGGTGTGTTATCGTGCGTGGGGAAGGGATGTGTGGGCTCGGGAACACAGGTGGAGGTCGCAGTACCGTGACACCACCTGGCAGGCACACACACTGCTGCCACCGTGGCCCCTGTCGCAACTCAACGACCACCTTCACCAGCCTGCTGATTCACAGCGTTTCAGCCAACCACAGTGTACGGTGTATGTACACTGGCCGGTACACGAGTGCAGCCACATCAGGAAGGGCTCACCCCGTGTGGGGCTAGGGCTTTGACCGACGGATCCCTGGACGCGTCCACAATTCTACACTCTCTTTCTGTATGTGCGTGATGTGTGTTGACCCCCAGGGCAACAATCATCCGTCGCAATAGGTACGACCGCCAAACCGCGTGGTCCACGCTATCCTAGCAGAACAACATGTTTTGACGTGGTCCACCTCATCGGATGGCGGCGTAGCTCTCCAAAATCTGATCTGAGACGGACGGATGGATACACAGCTTGGTCTTGGACTTGAGTCATGCATGCTGACCAGAAGCAACAATATCATTCGCGGTGCTTGATTGGAGTTGCCCGTCTGGTTGATGGTTTCGGATGTCCGAAGCCTGCCAAATGGGGAAGTCATTGCTACATAAGCACATGTGTTTGAACTACTCGCTGACGACGTTCTTGAATTCATGGACCAAGAGATATGAGCACGCCTGCACTATTAGTCCAGTTCTCACAATGATGTCCAGCGACTTCTCAACCTTGTTCGCTCTTTGCATACTTGCAGTCAAGCCCTTCGCGGAGTGCATTGATACAGTAGCTGGCAGATGAATAATAACACCAGAATCTACTGCGTATGTTGGGCTCGCATAGGTGACATGTCTTCTGTGAGAACTGACAGCGCTGCACGCTGCTGGTACAAATCCCAGTTTGGATTTGACAACTTCAGAATCGCGAAGTTCAGCTCAGAATGGCGAGCAACGACTTCGGCGTTTGTCATCTCTTCCTTCAACGCCAAATGCACCAAACTCCCCACAATGTGCTCTTCTGTTAGGTCGAGGTTGTACGTCACCACTACCGCGTTGGGCTGCAAAACACCCCCATTCTATCCGGATATCATCTACGTGACCTTCGTCTTCACAAACACCACCTTCGCGATTTCTTCGCGATCTGTTAACGAAGACTTTTAAAGGTCGGATGGAATAATCCCTGCGAGATGATTGTCCATATACTTCTCCTTCACCGCGTCTACAGAAGCCAAGCTGCCTCGGCATCATCAGCGCAATCAGCGCAGTAATACCTGGTAGGCTGAAGTCTTCGCATTGCCTTCTCCATTGACCAAGTGGAACCACATCTTCGGGCCGGCCTGCGATCCTCAAGAACCTATCGCAATACGGGACAAGAAGGAATTGCCAACCCACGTGGGCCTCGCTCTCCTAGCCATCCACGCCTCTTTTAACGTGGTCCACTGTATTTGACGATATTTTGAGGGGGGGAGGGGGGAGTTCATCCGTTTTGTTTTGTTTTGGCTAGATGAGGCCTGGCCAACTATCGGATTGGCTTCGCCATGAGCATGGCGGCAGGCAGCAGCAGCAGCACCAGTAGCAGCAGCATCAACACCAGCGGCAATAGCGGCGCCAAGGGCGGTGTGTGGGCGTTCTACTACATCCAGGGCGAGGACGGAGAGGACCGCTCACACCCCAACGCCTTCCGCATCCCGGCAGGTCCTCAGGAGCTCACGCTGGGCGACGTGCTGCGCCACTTCCCGCTGCCCGACGCGACGGCCTTCCACTTCCGCTTCCGCGTCAACACGGTCATCAAGACGGCACCAGGGGCCAGCGGCAATGGGAATGGGAATGGAAGTGGCGGTGGCACCACCAGCACCTTTTTCTGGCTGGACGTGACGTCACCCGCGCAGCCCGTGCCGCTCACCAACGGCCGCGTCATCTGCAAGCTGCTGCGGCTGGCGCGGCCGACCCCCGTCGGGCTCATCTTCAAGCGCAAGCCCGTGCTCAAATGGGCGGGCGGCAGCAGCAACAGCAACCACACAGGCAATGGCAGCAAGGGCGGCGACATGGCGGCCAGGTCCGTGGCCAGGCAGACCAGCGGCTCCGGCTCGGCGCATCGCCCCACCAAATACTCGGACGCGTCGGCGTCGCAGCCATCGCCACCAGCGCGTGCCAGCTCCACGGGCAGTGGCGCCACGTCCACAGCAGGTGCCAAGCCACCGACTGGGTCCGCCCCCGTGTCTCGCTCCACGTCGGATGCCTCCGCGCCCGCTCCACCGTCCCCGTCCCCGTCCCCGCCAGCCGAAAGCTTTGAAGATTTCCTATCGGGCAGTCAGTCCGGGTCGGCCGCTGACAATGGAGACGGTGGCGTGAGCCTCATGCAGGACAGTTCCTGGAGCGCCACGACCAGCACGACCAGCAACCCGGCCAACGACTTTCTCAGCTCCATGGACCCGCTGGCGGCTCGCGCGGCGGCACCTCCCTCGGCGGCGCCACGCAGCAGCGAACAGCCCAAGTTTGAAGATGACTGTGGACAGACCGTGGGGCCCGTGTCCATGGCCGAGATGAACAAGTTCGCCGTGTCCTCGGATGGCTCCAAGGTCTACAACGCCAGTAAGGTGGACAAGAGCACCAAGTCGGAGAGCGTGCGCCGTGCCATGGAGGAGCGCGAGCGGCAGGTGCAGCGCGACATGGAGCGCGCGCGTGGAGAGCTGCGTGCCCGGGAAGAGGCTAAGCTGCAACTGTCGCAGATGAAGGAGGGTGCGCAGGTCGTGCTGGGCCCCAAGCTCAAGGCCTGGGCCGAGGACAATGGCCGTGTCAAGAACATCCGCACGCTGCTGTCCACGATGCACCAGGTCATGTGGGACGGCTCGCGCTGGAGCGAGGTCAACATGGGCAAGCTCATTCAGCCCAATGACATCAAGAAGAACTACCGCAAGGCCATGATTGTCGTGCACCCTGACAAGAGCTCGGGCCGCAACGCCGAGCAATTGCTCATCGCTGAGCGCGTGTTTGCCGCGCTCAACACGGCCTGGGACGAGTTCTCGGCCAGTAACCAGTGCTAGCGAGGGCCTGGACAGCATGCCATGGGAAAAGCTACATACACCGCCTGCTACCTGCCACCTGCTTCCCATTCAGACCCCGCCCCATCGTCCGGGGCGACCCTCTTCGGGGGGGGGGAGGGGGTGTCATCATACAAAAATGCATCATTATATATCCCTTCGCGCTCTTGTTCTTGTTGTCTTGTTGCTTCAGTTGTCGCCGATAGGCGATCCACGCCATCCACGCCACGCCAGGTTAGGCCGCCTGCGCCTTATGCCAAGGCAAGAGCAGTGAGTGATCACTCGCTGGCTGGCTGGGCTGGGCTGAGTTACTGGGTTACGCGGTTACTTGAGGATGATGGCGTGCTTCCGCCAGTACTCGACCGACGCAAGGTAGTTCTCACGCGACAAGGGCACGCCCGAGCCGCCCTCCTCCGTGCCCAGCGCGTTGCGCATGATAGTGATGGGGTTCATCGGCAGCTCAAACGGCACGTCCTGCGCCTTGATCGAGATGATCCCCCACGGCGCGTCCGAGGCGGTGGCGTCTGCATCTTGGTGGCCAGTGGCCGCGTTCTCCTTGCGGATCTGGTCGCGGCTGTAGAGGATGATGTCTAGGTACTTGGCCATGTTGGGCGTCACGCTGTGCGACGGGAACCAGCGTACGAGCCTGAGCAAGGGTGGTGGTGGTGGTGGTGATGGTGATGACGGTGGGCGGTCAACAGATAGACAAACATAACCATCAGTCACCGCAAGAGTAAGAGCAGAGGCAAGCGAGGCAAACGTACACGGGCAGCTCGTATTCGGCGCGCGCCTCGTAGTCGGTCTGCAGCAGCCGCGAGTTGGACTGCGTGATGGGCGCCACGTTCACACGCGTGTCTGTAAAGTTCTCTACAAACAAGTGCTTGCAGAACGGCGCGTACCTGGCCAGCGACCACACCAAGCAACAACACCCACCACATCCGTATCAGCATCAGCATCAGCATCAGTCATCTTAGAGCCCCACCCCACCATCCACCATCACTCGCCATTGGGATGGATGGCGATGGCGACGGCGACGGCGACGGACGGCCACGTACCCGTCGACGAGCTCACGATTCCGCTCCTGGTAGATCTGGTTGATCTTCTTTTCAAACTCGGCCTTGTCGTACTTGATCTGCGCGCCCATGTACTTGGGGTCGTCAAACTGCCGCAGGCAGAAGCGATCTATTCGATCCAATACGGAGGAGACACCACCCACCACCACTGTCTGGTCAGTACCCGTTCATCCTTCTTACAACTAGCAAAACGCCATGATATCGACAAGAGGAGAGATAGATAGATAGATAGATAGAGAGAGAGAGCCACCTGTCTCTCCAGGGATGGAGATCACGTACCCAGCACGAGTTCATGCGGAGGCGCATCTATCTGCGCGTCGGCGGGGACCTCCTCGGCGTCCTTCTTGCGCGTGAGGTTGGCCATCATGCTGGTGAGGCTGCGCGTAGCGAGCAGAGACGGAGACGCCGACGGCGGGAAGGGTCGAGCGGAACGCACGCACACGGAGTGGATGCGCGAGAGCAGCATGCGAGCAGGCGGGCAGGGCGGGCGGGAAGAGCAGGCGTCAAGGGGCTGAGGCTGCTGCTGGTGCTGGTGCTGGTGCTGGTGCTGGTGCTGGTGCCGGTGCGAATGTGATGCCGATTGCGAATTCGTGAACTCACAGGCTGAGCGAGGTGGTGTGGGTCACATCACAAGATTCCGTTTTTTTCTGAAGGGGCTCCGTCGCTCATCCCCCGTGCGAAATGATTGGACAGAATGGCGACGCCCTGTGAGTGACGCATGCCTGGTGGCCGGAGGGACAGTGCACTATTCAGGGGTTTATAGATCGAATAGTGCGCTGTGGCACAGAGCCTGTCCCTCCATTTTTGATGGGAAATGGAAAATGTCAGATTTCTAAACGAACCCCGAGTGGATGGTATCCAATATGACCTAGGGGAATCATCGTAGCGGACGCTGTGGAGCTACCTGACTATCCGGATCGGAACGAATGCATGCTATTTGCTCATTCTTCCTGTGGCGGGGTGGAAGCGCCTAGAAGCTGCTGGAGCAGATTTTTGATGTCTTGCATTTGCTCCCTCTGCTCGTCGAACTGCTTCAGCACCTCTTGCTGTTTCGACGAGCAAGCCACACACACACATTTCCATCCATACAACAAGTAGTCGACGTCAGTGAATTGCGAGCTCCCGCGCCATGGGCCCCACTGGCTAGCTGTATCCAAGTAGGGGCCTCCACACTGCAATACTGTACCTGTTGCACGGCCAGGTCCTCCACCTGCCTCGCCAGCGCTTCCACGCGCATGGCGTTGGCCATACGAGGCGACAGCAAGGGAGACAATGGACTGTCAGCGTCTTCGTCTACGTACGAGTCCACGTCAGTGTCGCGGGCGCGGCGAATCCGAGCCGATGGCGGCACGGACGCGTCCAATGTAGGCGTTCCGATCACGGCCGTCAGCGCCTCGGCTTCATCCTGCCGCTGCTTCTCCAGCATGACCTCGATGAAGCCACTGCCGAGGATGGCGCCAGGGATGGTGAAGAGGACGATGCCCCAGATAGCCAGCACGGCGCCGAAAAAGCGGCCCGCCGTGGTCTTCGGCACAACGTCACCGTAGCCGAGCGAGGTGATGGTCTCGACGGACCACCAGGCCGAGACTGCGACGCTGGAGAAGACGTCGGGCTGCGCCATGTTTTCGAGGAAGTAGATGACGATGGCCGACGTGAGGATGAGCACGGCCGTGAGGTAGGTCACGACCAGGAGCTCCTCCTTCTTCTTGCCGAAGATGAGCCGCAGCTTGGCCATGGCGTTGTAGGACCGCTCGAGCCGCAGGAACGAGATGACCCGGAAGAGCCGCAGGCTGCGCAGCGCCAGTCCGCCTCGGTAGGAAGGAATCACCCTGCACAAGACACAGCCGTCATATTGCCTCGGTTCGTTAGTCAGCCAGTCTAGTCAGCCAGTCTAGTCAGCCAGTCTAGTCTGGTGCGTTCGATTGGGTATCATACGCACATGAACTTGAAGCAGATCTCGAGGTAGAACGGGATCAATGCCAGCAGATCGATCAGCGACATGGGCATGAAAGCCCACTTGATCCTATTGGGGGAGCGCAATATTGACCAGTGGCCATAAACTCCCAGGGGGTCAGACCAATGCTAATGACTCTGGATTATGTATCCCTCCAGAGTGACACAGAGAAAGAGAGAGATCATATCAGTAAATAGATAGATACCTTCCGGTCCACGAATGCTTGTAGCGTGGGTCTTCGACGCACGACCAGAGGCGCAGCGCGTACTCGACAGAGAAGATCATGGTCGACACGAAGAGGAAGGCGTCATAGCCCGTGGATTGCTCGCCTGTGCCCCGCCATCACCACGGCATCATCCACCGCAGTACCACCAATCCAATCAATGCCCGTCAGTCCTCCAATCAGCGTTGTTTCGAGCCCATTCGCCAGTGAACGCCACTCACGGAAGCCCGCCGTGGGCGCGCGCACCACGGTCGGTGTATCGGAGATGGCCAGGATGACGTTGAGCAGGATGAGCATGAGGATACCCAGCTCCACGACGTACGACACGAACTGCAGGCCCGAGCGGTGCATCACAGACGCGCGGTAGCGCAGCACGGTCCAGACGTCGCCGCGCAGCGAGCCTGCGAGCTTGTCGCCAGGCGCCATCGATCCATGCACCGGCAGCAGACGCGTGTGCTCGTTGCCCCCCGCCGTCGTCATGATCACGGAGGAAGAAGAGAATGCAGATAGATGCTGATGCACGTTGCCAGTCAATACAGTACAGTGAACTGATTGGGACGAAAATTTACTTCGCGTTTCTAAAAATCTATCCGGCGCGCGCCTGTTGACGAAAGTGGTGAAAGGGCACTAAGTCAGTACACTGGTATACTGTGCGTGTCAAGTTATACGGATGCGCGGCGATTAAGGATCGCAATCCATTTGGGCAGTTGCCCAGTTGGCATTGCCAATGGCAGTGACCTTGAGCATGTCAGGCAAACAGCTACTTTGTTCATAAGCTTCTGTAGAGAGCTCATTCATGGCCTAGACTCAGTGCAGTTAGGTCTAATGCTGTTGCCATACCAACACTAGGGGCTTAATCCTCAGTGTGGAGACGTCTTGTGGCGCGACACCTCAGGGGGGAGGGGGTCACGTGCAGGAATGCCTTGGCATAGTAAGCTCTTTATCCAGCTCACCTATCCATCCCTTTTACCAGTACTAAGTACTACTAGTATCCGTTAAGCAATCTCATTTTGGGTGCCCATTCGAGCTACCCCTTCGGCAGTGCTCCAACGATGACGACGACGGCGACAACAACAGTCATGCTCCCGTCGATACCTCCACCATCACGCAAGACACTCACGAAGCGCAAGGTCGTGCTCTACGTGGTCAACCTCATCTCCACAGCCTTCACCATGCTCACCGGGCTGCGTGAGAACCCCGTGGTGACGTCCATCACAGGCCACTCGGATCTCATTCGCTCGCGCTTCATGCAGGGACGCATCAACTACAACCTGATCCGACCGGATCTACTGGAACCCTCGACACTGCCCACCCTCTACGACGTCGGCGACCGCTACCGCTTCTACATGGCGCCCGACCGATCGCCCGCCAACCTCGGCGAGGACCGCAGCACGTGCATCCGCGTGAATTCCATGAACGCCACCGAGATCGCGGTCAACTACGACGACTTTTACGGCAAGGGCGCGCGTCGCGAGCAGGTCTACCTCTACAGCATCTCGGCGCCTGCCTGCCACGTCGTCAACTTGCGCCCCGAGTGGGTGCGCGAGCAGTGCGTGGCCGCTCGATCGCGTGGCAACGTCACGGCCTGCCACGAGTATATCCTCACTCATTTCGACCACTTGGCCGCCGACCGCACGATTCAAGTGGGCGTCCCCGTGGACTTTGGCACCCCGGGCCAGCCGTTCCTGCGCTGCCGGCGGCGGCCCCCAGCCCGGTTCGAGTACATGACCGACCTCATGGTGCTGCAGTCCTTTTGGGCGGGCGGCAGCTACCACGTGGAGGTGCAGAGCAGTCGCTGCTGGGCCGTGCCCGTGCTGCGCGATGCCGACTGGAACTGGGGCCTGTTCCAGGTCGAGCCCGTGAACCAGAGTGCCACGGTGGTCGTGGCCGTGGACCGCCTCAACTGGCTCGCGTATGGCCTCTCCATGCTCTACGGCGCCGTCTCGTTCGCCATGGTCCTGCGCGGCCTCTACGTCGCGCTGGCCAAGCTCAGCATCGTGCATTACGTGCCCTCGCACCACCGCTGCAAACTCTTTGGTCTACTTGACGCGCCCCTTGTCGGACTGCAAACGTTTTACACGGATACGCACGAGCAGGCCACTATCCTTCAATGCCACGGGGAAGTGGTCATGGCGTCCGATCTGTGGATGAACCACTGGCTCTACATTGCACTTAGCATCATGGACGCTGTCCTGAACGTGCGTGCCACGTACGCCATGCTGGAGATCGGCACGTGGATGCTCTCCAAGCAGGTGAGCCTCGTCAACTTCATCTTCGTCTGCTCAGCGCTCACCAAACTCACGTGGATCATGTGCCTCGTGCATACGCTCTTCCGTGCCGTGAGCAAGATCGTACTGCAGCTTCTGCGCGCCGTGGCGTGGAACCCGAACGCCAACGCCTTTGATCAGGTCACGTGGGCCATTGACGGCGTCGCGGTACTCGTCACCTTCAGGCTCTACTCCATCCTGCTCTGCGTTGTGCTCCTGGGCATTCTCAAGATCAATGGCCGCACCTCCATGATGGGCGCGAGCCCCAAGCTGCCTATCTACGGCGGCTTTCCGGGTATCCCCAACTTGTGGGGCAGCGAGATCGTCTGCGACCTGCTCGTGGTCTGCTCCGTGCAGCTCGTAATTGCGCACGTCCTGGGTCTGCTCTTGCTACGCACTCGGTTCCGATACGCGATCAATAACCGTGTGATCCAGTTGCTTCAGAAGCGCTACTTCATCGTGGGCTGGAACCTCTACACCGCCATGGACGCGCTCGGGATCGATCCGTTTGATCCACGGCTGGTGCACGACCAAGTGGCGCTGACGCACTGCTCCTTCGCTGCGTTGCTACAGCAACTGCATGCATCAGGACCCAGCGGATGGGTCGAGTTTGCGGGCGATTGCGTGTTCCAGTGTGACGCCACTCGATCGGAACGGCGGCTGGCAGCGACGGATCCGGCTCGTACTGATACGAGTCGGACGCAGGTCACCCTTACACGCTACCCGATCGATATGGCCCGTACCATGGGGCTTTACACGGCCGCGCACCGTCAATTTCCCAATGTCTTAGGGCAATGTCGGAAGCAAAAGACGAACGCCATTGCGGCCATCGACGCGGACAAGCTCCATAATAAGCAGGACGACCTCACCATGGGCGAGGTCGTCTCGGCGTCCGTGCCTTGGCGCAACGGCTCAGATTGGGTGCCAATGCAAGAGTGTTTACGACTAACGGAGGTGCGCTCGGATGCATCAGCAGCAGAAGCATGGTCACTGCCAGCGCCACCCATTCTCCCGTTCGAGTCGCGGCTCCTGCGCCTCCACGCCGAGCAGCGCTGGGGGCGCCTCATCTTCGTGGACTTCCAGCACGCGCCCGGCACGCTCGCGGTCAATGATGACCACACGCTGGTGGAGTTTGCCGTGCCGAACGCGCTCCAGTTCCTCCCCGAAGAGAAGAAGGACCACTTCCTCAGCCGCGCCTGTGTCCTGCGTCTAGCGTGATGCAACGCGAGCAATGGGCAGTGTTGCCAAAGATTCATTCTCTTAAACCCAATCGGTACCCATATCGAATTTGAGTGAGGTTTGCATTCATTCGGTTCCTAACAGCGTGTCTGCAACCATGATAACTCCCAGTATCATACTGTTACCCACAAAACATCACAATACGGAGGGGACACGGTGCTCCCTATCCCAAAAGGGGAGCAGCAGCGGCTCTGGAACCGCGGTCAATACGCGCCATCATGCCCATACCCATGCCCAGGCAGTCGCCGAGGCAAATGCACGGAGCGCTCTCCTTGGCGTCCGCGGGCGCGCCCCACGCTGCGCCCTCGCCGCGCGTGGACACCAACGTCTTCCCTCTGGTACGTGGTCCACGCCAGCTCGTCGTCGCGTGCGCCAACGGCCGCGAACCGCGGGCTCTAGCTCCGTCCTTCTCTCTCCCTCGTTTTCGGTGGATTCGGATAGAAAGAGAGGCAAATGGAAGACGCAAACACTGACGACACGTTCTCTGTGGATACGGATTGGCAGTGCCAAGTGCAAGCGCTTGAGTGGCGCGTGTATGCCGCGCCAGTGCCACAGACAGAGGCAGAAGTAGAAGTAGAAGCAGAGACGAAGGACAAGCAAGACGAAGCCGACGTGTTCGCGCCGCTCGTGCAGCTCATTCAGCAGCAGGACACGCTGTACGCATGGGAGACAGTGGCGACAACGTCGGCCTCCTCTGCGAAGGAGCATCATCACCTATGGCTCTTCACCGTCAATGGCGCCCACTCATTCCCCACCAGCGAGCCCAAGGGCGCTACCGCCGGTACGCAGTTGCTTTGGCTTGGCTTATTAGCATAACTTGCTCTTCTACCCATCACCCTCACTCACTCAATGCTGCGTCCTTATCGCGGCTACGTATGCTGTTGGCTGGTATTTGCTCATTCCCGACCGGTAGTCGTGTGGCAGCGCGGTCAATGGCCACTGGAAGAAGCTGCTAATGCTGATGATACTACACCAGTACCAGGCGAGGTGCAGCACCAATTCTTCCGCGCGCTGCAGCTTCGATTGGAGCGGCAGTTCGCGGCGCGTGGCGCTTTCCGTCGTGACCAGCAATGGCTCGTGCCCAACGATGCGCGCTTTGTCTTTCGCTGTCCATCGCTCACGCGCGCCAACCACTTTGACGTCTACCTGGACGAGGACGTGGCCACGACGGCCTGCCAACTGCACCTGCAATGGCTCACGCCAGCCAATTGGCTCTGCGTGGCCGTCGAGGTGTGTGTGCGTCGCGATCAGGACTCGATCTGCTCCCGAACCCAGGCGACCCAGGCGTGGCAGCGGCTCATGGGCCTGCCTCGCAGCGAGGACCCGTCCATGGTGGACGTCTGGCACACGGACGATCTGTTGGCGGCGCGCATCATCGCCGAGACCAAGCACAGCGAGGTTTATCCTCGCTTCCGCGCGATGGCGCGGCGCCGCGTGAAGAAGCGCCGCGGTGGAAACGATGGGGACACACTGGGGGGCGAGGCCGAGGAGACGAGCAATAAGACGGCGGACGAGAACGACGAGGAGGACGACGGCGAGGAGGAGGAGGACGACGGCGCGCACGATGCAGATGGCGCGGAGCACGGGCCTCGCCGCAACGGTGCGTCGTTTGTCAAGCGGAAGAAGCGGCGCAAGAAGGCGCTGACCGAGGCCGAGCACGACGAGTCCATCGCGCCCGTGTCCCCCGACACGCACGTCAACTCGCCCGAGGCCTCGGGCCCATTGGTTTGCATCACGTTCCCGCACGAAAGGGACGACACGGTGGCAACGACAACGGCAGTGTCGCTGGCATCGGGCTCGGGCTCGGGCTCTTCGTCGTCCTCTCGTGTGGGCCACGCCGTGCGTCACTTTCGACGCTGCCGACGGAAAAACAAGCGGTGTACGGGTGAGTCCGTGGTGAGCAGTTCCAACGGTCCGCCCTTGTCGCTTGCCTTTGGTCCGTCGCTCGAGGCCAAGCGTACCAGCGGTAGCGGTGGTAGCGGTGGTGGGGGCAAGGCCACCAGTCTGACCATGACCGTGCCGTCCGCGTGGCGACGACGAGGCAAGCAGCGGATGGGCGAGGACGTGGACAAGGCGAGCCTGCCCGTGCGAGCGGATGGCAAGCCAGCGCTCAGTCTGGCCGTGTCATTGGTCGCGTCCCTCACACAGGATGAAAAGCAGGAGGCGCTGGATTCCACGCCCGTCAAGACCCATCCGTTGCTGGAGGCGCTGAACGTGTACGTGACGAAGGAGATGTCGTGCCCTTCGCCCACCGAGGTCGTCCTGGCTCGCACGCGTGGCGGTGGGTTCCATGGCGCGACCCATTCGCCGTCCGAGCTGAAGACCAAGCAGGTGCGTGCCAGTGCCAGTGCCAGTGCCAGTGCCAGTGCCAGTGCCAGTGCCAGTGCCA
>JAADWT010000328.1:0-23450 GCA_023336285.1 Pythium grandisporangium
GGACGGCATGGTGGCGTGGTGGTCTTGGCTTGCGCTTTGTCAGAAAATGTGGTCGGTATTCCGCGTCAGCACGGTGTATTTTATTCAGCACGGTATTCTATTTATCAGGGAGAGAGAGAAAGTCAGTTCTATTTGCGTAATTACGGGAAACTTGGAAATAGCAGCCTGATGTTGAGCTAACCGCTGTATCCACAACAAAGTTGGGGGGTCTGACGGGGTGGCGATGTCCTCTCTGAACGGTGCGTACGTCGAACGGTAGACGGGGGCGTGGCTGCGTAGACTCTCGTGTGCGGCGTCCGACATGGAGACGAACCCGGCTGGTGGGGGCTGGTCGAGGCGTACCGAATGGTAGTTTGCTAGTTGCCGTTGGGTGGTCGTTCCCAGGTCGCTGAGATTTATCAGGGAGTTCTCAAACCCTCTAGAAACCTCACCTAAATCAGTAGGATACACTCTCCAGACAGGGTACACAAAATGGTAGAACCCGTTAGCATAGGTACAACGAACGTAGTAGTCCATGCACGACTTTTCACTGCTCATTCCGCTCTTGGCGCTCCCATACCCACCCTCTCAAGGCCAAAGAACCAGCAAAGCCATTTGCCGCCATCGACATCCTCATGACCGCCAAGACAAACAAGTCCTGGCTGTCGCCCAAGTATCAGCTAGCGCTTGACGTGGTCCTTCTTTCACTGCTCTGCGCGCTCGACATTCGAGACCTCGCCGTCAAAATCAGATGGCTCGGCCCCGAGGATTCGTACTCGTTCTCGACCACGACCACCCAGCGTGTGGAGCGGGAGCCGCTGGCACCAACCCGCAATGCCTCGCTCCTGGAGCAGCGCATCCACCGTGACTCGGGCTGGCACTCGTTCCTTCAACGGTGCGCGTCCATGGCCGCCATTTCAGCCGACGACCAACCATTTGTGCACGTATTAGCCACGAATTGCGACGTCGGGCAGGTGGAGCAGCCCGTTCCGATCAAGCAGCTCGTGCTCGCGAGCGACCTGCGCGTCGATTCCATGGCCTGGGCGGCCTGCACGATGCTGTTTCACCACCGCAGACCGCAGATTTGCCGCTCACGACTGGTGCAGTTGTTTGGAAGGCGATACAACATGCAGGCTCGCCCATCCCGTATGCAAGTCGACTCGAGCTCGCTTGGCCATCTCCAACCGTCTTCGCCAGAGAGGCTGGGCGCGTATGCCGCGGCACCGGGGACTGCCGCAGAGACCGAGCTGTTGGCTCTCCTCTCCGTGATCAGCATGAGTTCACCGATCAGCAAGGTCGTCTGCGTGGAGGCGTTCCCCTACCATGGACCGGGCCACTACACGTCCTCCCTCTTTGGCTGCGCGAGTCCCAATCGCTTTGTCAGTTCGTTTGTGGGGCACCACGCCACGGGCTTTCCGCAGTACCAGCAAAACAAGGCGTGGCTGTCCTCGACGGGCGTCCACGTCCTTGGCATGAGCTACGTGATCCGCGAGAACCACCGCAGTGTGTTCACCGTGCGAGAGGATGACGGTGACGGTGACGGTGAGCCCGAGCCAATGTCCAAATTCACCGGCATGACCCTGCAGCATCGCACGCAGCTCAATTTCTCCTGCTTCGGCGTGCTCTTCACGGTCGCGATCGTCATGGACCTCGTCCTGCTGGTGATCAACTGGTTCAGCGTGCTCGAGGCCATTCAGCAATCCCTCTTGATCACCACACCCACGTCGACCGGCTCGTCGTCGTCCGCCGCCTCCAGGGCGCTCTTTGGCTTGGAGGACCGCCACGCCATGCTCTTTGCCGGTCTCTACCGAAGTACACCCGTGGCCGCGCTGCTCACCGTCTCGTGTGGCTTGCACTGGGTGCTCCTCCTCCCCACTGGCGTCGTCTGGGCGTACTCGGAAGCCAAAGCCGAGCAGCTTCACCTGCTACTGACCTGCCTGCGCTTCTGGGTGCTCATCCTGCTCACCGTCAATGCGCTCTGGGACACGGTGGCCGCCTGCTGCGAGCGTCGTGCGCTGCGTGTCGTGCAGACCACGTACGTGACCGTCTCGGAGGTGGCCCTGCTGACGGGCCTCGTGGCCTGCCTCGCACAGAGGCCACTGCTTACGATCACCAAGCACGTCTCGGCACTGACAGGCCAGCACCTGCTGGATGGCTCGTCCTTTAAGGACCACTGGGCACGAGCCAATGCCTTCCCCTCCCATCCGGACGCACCGCTAAGCGCTAGCGCATCGCCCATGCTCGCGCTGTATGGACCTGGTGTCCTCGTGCTTGTGTGTAGTGTGCTGGTCATTGCCGTCTTTGTGGGCTGTCGTTTCTGGTATTCCCGACGCATGGCTTGTTCTAGGCGCGTGGCCTCGGCTTGTCTTAGCCGTACGTCTTCTGTGGACACCAAGTCCATTGTGCGACCGGATCCAGGTGATGACGCCTCATCGTCCTCGTCATCACCACCAGACCAAATGGACGCAGACAACGAGGCTGACGGTGACCGTGACCTCGCAGGTACCGACGACTCATCGTCCTCCCCCAGCAAGAACAGACACCGGTCCTCACGTGCCATGGCGCTGCTTGCCATGATCAGCACTCGTCGTCGTAGCAGCAGCAGCACCACCCACGATGACCACGACGACGACCCTCTCCACCTCCCGCTTGAGACCGTGCTGAACGTACCGATCCGCGCGCACAGCCTCGTGCGAAGCCAGCGTAAGATGGTGCGCCACGTGGGTGAGCAGTGTCTTCTTCGAGCGCCGCTCCTGCTGGAGCATGGCCTCACGACGGATGCCCAGGGCACCGGTCTCGTGACGCGCGTGGGCTTTCTGGACGTCGTACAGCCTTTCCTGCGAGCCTCGGAGCATGCAGAGCCTGACTCCAAGGGCGGACGGGTTCGAAGCAATAGCAACAGCAGCAGCAGTAGTGAGAACGAAAGCGTGAACGAGGCCGATGGCGATGGCGATGGCGATGGCGACAGCATCATCGACTGGACACCGCCACCCGCCTCGCACGAGGCCACCACTAGTGTTGCTTCATGCAGCAAGGGGCTCATGTCCTCCGCCCGAAAGCCCATGGTTTCGCTTCGTTAGAGAGCGAGTAGGAAGCGAGGGCCAGGTCAGGCAGTGGTCATGCATTCACAGGCATCACCATCAGCAAGCACCAGCACCCCACGACCCGGAGGAGCACGAGGAAGGGGAACAACGGGGACAGGAGGGAGCACGCGACGGAGTGAGTGGCATCCGTGTATTGAGGCATGTATCAACTCTATCCTTGCGTCACTGTCTAGCTGTCTCTCTTCCTCACGGACTGCCTTCTCGTACGCACCCATTCATCCATCCATATACATTCATCCATGTCTTCATCCATACCTTCCTCATCACCTCCACCTCCACCCACTTGCTGGCAGGCGGCACTGCTGCCTCCAGCCTCCAGCGTCCAGCGTCCGCGCCTAGACCTGATCGTACGACGGACTCTTGGGCTGCTGGCTGCGTGGCGTCGTGAGCGAGGCCGAGTGCGGCGAGAACATGACGGCCGTGTCGGCCAGTTCCTCGTCCGGCACGACCTCGGTCTGGCTCTTGAGGTAGGCAAACGCGGCCACGCCCACGAGCGAGAGCGGCACGCCCAAGTCCGCCACGAGCCACATGGTGCGCGGCCCATAGTGCTCGTAAAAGTAGCCACCGATGAGGGTGCCCGCGCCACGCCCCAGTCCATTCTGCACGGCGTTGAGGATGCCCATGACCGTTCCTTCGCAGCCCTTGGGCGCCGCCGCGTACACGTACTGCGTGCAGGCCGCCCAGGCCAATCCAAAGGTGATGCCGTGCAAAAACTCAAACGGGATGGCGCTCCAGGCGTTGGTCATCACGGCATAGTACGTGATGCGCAGCGCGTAGCCCGTGATGGAGAGCAGCAAGACATTGACGACCCCGAGGCGGTCAATGATCTTTTGCGAGTAGAAGAAGGCCGGCAGCTCCGACGTCGTCTCACAGGCAATGGCGATGCCGATGATGCGCGGGTCATCCCCCGACAGCTTGTAGAGGTTGAGCGTGAGGAAGCTCGAGAGCACGCCAAACATGAGCCCCATGAGGAACACGACCAGCAGCAGCACCAGCACATCCGACTGGCGCGCCAGCAGCCGCACGCCCTCGGTGAATGATGGCGCGCGGTGCAGCACGCGTGGCGAGGCAAGCGCCTGCTTGTCACCAAGCTCTGTGAGCGGCTTGGCCGTCCCTCTGGTTGCGTCCTCGTCACTGGCGTGGGGGTGCTGAGGGTGCTTCATGACGGGGATCTGGCGCAGCACGAGCAGCGACGACAGCAGCACGATGGTGCTCACGTTGAACGCCCAGGAGATGCCCGCGACGGCCACGATGAGGCCCGTGACGTAGGCGAAGAAGCCGTAGCCCACGGCGCCAAAGAGCCGCTGCTTGCCGTACTCGCCGCCGTGCTGCGCGATCAGGTCGAGCACGGCATGGTCCAGCAACGACCCGCCGGGCGCGGACTGGAAGTTGCCCAAGGCCACGAGCGCCACGACGACCTCAAAGCGGCGAAAGTACTGCACGCTGAAGAGCAGGAGCGTGCCCGTGACGATGCTCAGGATGTGCACCGTGCGGTGGTTCTGGAAGTGGTCGGCCACGGCGCCCCAGAGCGGCGGGCCCGCGATCGTGCAAATGCTGGGCAATGACTGCAGCACCCCCGTCTGGAACTTGGAGAACTGCGCCGTGGTGTCGTAGAACACGGGCAGGAAGTTGACCAGCGCCGATTGCCCGCCCGAGGACAGCGCGTACATGGCCTTGGGCGCCAGCAGCAGGTTCTCGCTGGCCAGTGGAGGCGGCGTCGACGCCACGGCCGCGCTCTTGGCGCCGCCGTAGCTCGTGGGCTTGGCGGGGTCCGTGGCATCCACCGCCGGTGAAAGCAGCGGCGACGCCTGCAGGCGCGTGTCGTCTTGCGCGCCCATGGTTCCTGACGTACGGCAATGGACGGCGCTTCTGCGGGGCGGTGACCCTGGCGCTTCAGATTCGAGACTGACAGGCAAGTGGCGTCCAAGCAGCGCCCCCACCACTGCCCTTCGCTGCAGCCGCTCCCGGTTCGGTCAACTACCCCCTTCCCATCCACCAAGGCGCTGGTATACTGTACCTACAGGCCAGCCGGCGGCACCATCTTCATGGCCGGTTTGTCCATCGGTCCTGGCCCCCATCCATTCAACGGATATGCCACTGGCGTTCCGACTTCTTCCCTCCTTGGCGCAGATGGCGTAGGCCACGCCAGCGGGTGACGATATGTGGGGGTTTATCACCTCCGGCATTTGATTTGTTTGGCGATTTTTAGCAAGGTATGTCTCTGTCGATTCAGGAAGGTCGTATTGCTATTCCCTTTGACATTGAATGTGTGGGGCGCGAAGTTGTTGACCGTCATGAACTGGTGACCCAAGATTGAAGTTGGGAGGGAGGAGCCATCTGATCGAACGAAGGGGTGCTCAGTCAGCAGCTCCGTTCCAGTCACGCTCCTTCCGTTGTTTCACTTGGTTATTGTATAGTGAGCCAAAAAAGCAGTCGAAACCGAGGCAGAATGCTCCCGTTTCTACGCCCGTTTGAAAAATTCAGGTTCCAAGCTTCCGGATCCCTCTTTTTAAGTGTTAAATAGATCATTCAGTGCATCCACCTTTTGCTTGTTTCCTCAACCATGATGTTCTTAAACCGAGGCAGCATGATTGCCTGCATCAAGCCTACAGACTTCAAGAGGATCCCCTTGGCGATGGGGAAAAACAAGCGAAAAAGCGCCCACCCGACGGAGAATCATGGAAGGCCAATGCGCAGTCGCCGCTGAAGCTGAAGCTGAAGCCACTGCATGCGCATCCGCAGGCGCCACGAAGACACGCAGCTCTCTGGTGATGGGTACGGATGCAGGCACTGATGCCGGTGCGGATGTGCGCTCTGTGCTGGTGCTGGACGGCGGCCAGGCCACCGAGCTCGAGTCCCGCGCCGGCGCCGATCTGTCGGCGACTTGTCTCTGGTCGGCGGCGCTGCTGCTGGAGCGAGGGCATGGCAGCACTAGCACTGACGGCAGTGAGCGCGCCGCGGTGGTGCGCATGCACCGGCAGTTCTATCTGGCGGGCGCCGACGTGGCCACGACCATCAGCTACCAGGCGTCGTGGCAGGGCTTCCAGCGGGAGCTGGGCGAGGCGATGGTGCCCAACGAGACGGCGATGGAGCCGTTCTATGCCAAGAGCATTGCCTGGGCGGTGGAGGCGCGCGACCAGGCGTGGCGGCAGCTCCAGCAGCGACACGAGCAGGCCGTGGAGACGACGGCGCGCCAGAAGCCCATGGTGGCCGCGAGCATTGGCTGCTACGGCGCCGCGCTCGCCGACGGCGCGGTGCGTACCGTGCCATACCCGCCATCTGCTTGCTTCCTCTCTACGTTGGTCTGACTGACAATGCATTCACCGATCGCGTGGGGGTGACAGGAATACCGCGGCGACTACGCCCTGACGAGGCACGAACTCGTGGCGTGGCACCGCCATCGCTTCGCGTTCTTCGCGATGGCAACGGAGGTGTCGTTCCTGCTCTGCGAGACGATCCCATGCCTCGCAGAAGTGGAGGCCATCGTGGACCTGGTCAACGAGTACCCGTCGGCGCGCGTGATGATCGCGATGGCGTGTCGCGATGGCTCGGCGCTCAACAGCGGGGAGCCCATCGCCGGGGTGACTCGCATTCTCGGGAATCTACGCGACCCCACGCAGGTACTCGCCGGTGAGTCACCGCTGTAGATTGTTGTTGCTTTGTTATGCCCGCTCGTGGATGGGGTCATAACTAACAAACAAATCTAAATGTGCTGTGCGGTGGGCCGTGGCTGGCTGGCTGAATGGATGGATGGATGGAGGCAGTTGGGGTCAACTGCACAGCGCCGCAGTTCGTGGAGAGTCTTCTCCGCGCATTTGATTGTCCATGCGTCAAGATGGCCTACCCCAACAGTGGGGAAGGTTGGAATGCTGTCACTCACGAATGGGTGCAACCGGAGACAGGAACAACCAGTGAAGAGCACTCGTGGGCGACGTACCTCCCAAAATGGATTGAGGCGGGCGCCCGCGTGTTTGGTGGCTGCTGTCGGACATCCACGGCGGATATCCAAGCCATTCGCGCGTTCTTAGCTCAAGAGGCTATCGTTGATTGACTCCGTGGGCACGAGTGAGGCAGCCGTTTGTTCATGGAGGTGGCATATTCACGTTGTGAGCGAAACCGCAGGATCAAGTGGTGGAAGCAGCCGGACAAGAGGTTTGCGCTGTGCTGTATTCGCGCTGGAATGCTGTTGACATCGCTGTCGATTACGCAGGTAGCGCAGAAGGAGAGGAGCACTGGATGGTCGACAGCGGCGCACAATGGTTTCAATCTCAGCTGTTGACAGCGTCTTGACTGGTATTGGTTTTGGTGGGGCGGTTTTGCTTGAAGATAGGGTCTGGGGTGTATTGTGAAGTGTCAATAGTGTTTGAATCTCGTCAAGAACAACAGGATCGCCGTTGATTGTCTCACTTGCATTCTTTGCTGGACGCGGTTCCACGCACTCGTTAATCACACTCGCGTCTGTGATAGTTGGGAGATCGCAATCGAATGGCACTGATCCGCTATTTACTGCTACGTTCACTCGGAGGTGCTGCTTTTCACGGATCCCAAGGTCATCTAGGTGGAGGATGTCGTCACAGTCGACACAAAGGAATTGCTTGCACGCAAGGCAGCGCTTGTGTGACGGTACGTTTGTTCGCCCCGTGAGCCAAAAGCAAATTACACAGCACCGATTCCGATGGCGTTGCATATTCTGGATCGACTCCTGCGCACAAGATGGCAGCGATAGAGTTATCTCACTGGTTGTTGCATTTGTTGCCATGGTTGATGATGATGCTGGCCGCTCTGGTGTAGGCGTGGACTGCAGGAGCCGTCGACGACATTCAGCCAACTGCTGCTGCAAGGCCTCCTCTCGAGCGAGACTTGCATCTCGCTCACGTACAGCGCTCAGGTATTTCTCCTCAAGGATGCGCTTGAGCAAACCCGTTTGCCTTTTTCGTTCGCTTGTTCCTCCACCGTTGATGTTGGTAGTATCCTCACGCTCAAAGTCTGCCAGCACCTGATTGATTAGAGCCTCGCTATCCACCGTATCCAGCAACTCGCGTGGTGTTTGGTCCTCCACCTGGGCGGAAGGATGCAGGATCAAGCTTGAGTGTGGTGCGTCAGCCTGTGTGCTTTGTTTCTCGTGGCTATCGTTCCGGTCAGCCTCGTTCCGCACCCACGTTGCAGTGTCGTTGATTGTTTGTGCGAGAAATGCCTTGAACGCGAGAACGCCATGCTCGACTGCTAACAAGACCCAAAGGGTATTCACGTAGAACAATGCCGTCGCGCTCCATTTAGGTGACGCAGATGTCTCGGTCGTGGTGATCGCTGGGAACGAATACGATGTGGTGATCACGCTCACGAGGCTCTCAAAATTTCTCTGAGTTGTAAAGAAAAGCACGGCGCAGTTGACGGTCACTGCCGCAAAACTCATAAACTCCAGAATTTTCATGAACGTCGACACCTCGGTCTCGCTCTCAAATGGCGGGCGGCGTTTGATCTGCGTGCAGCAGATAACATCGAGACGCGTGTTGATCACGTTACTGATGAGCGCCAGCAGTGGCGCGCAGGGCAGCACGGATACAAACATTGTAATGTACCCAAATTGGAGCACGAGCTCCATTTGCTTGCCCAGCAAAAAGTCGGGCGGCTGCATGAGCTCTTGCAGGAGCACAGTTGCTGGCACAACCGGCGGCTGATCTTCCTCTCCTTGCTGGTCGCTGTGGTGATCGCTGTTGGCTGTGGCAGGCACAGAGTCTCCAACTCGCTTCGCATTATACCATTCCGGTGTGAACACGCTCCACCATGGATTGCGAACAGATACTACTTTTGTCTTTGATCTGGTCTGTGTAGCTGAAGAAGAACTGAGGTGAGAATCCATACTCGAGTCGATAAAAATGAAGCCCGCACGTCTCCAGCGTCGAGTCACGAGCCACAGCGGGATGATGTGGCGCTGCACCGAGTACCAGACCTGCCGAGTGCCCATGATGACGATCAGCTGGCTACGAAGCGCGCCGGGGTGTCGATCCACGAAAGCCACCCAGAAGAGGGACAGGAAGGCGTTCAGGAACTTGAACCAGAAGAGCTTGGCGGCCAGCATGGATTCAAATTGCCACACTGTGCGGTGATTTTCCCATCGCGTGAGGGCTACGGCGACGAATGTATATAGATAATCAAGCAAGAGCATGGAGACGGCGTTGAGCGCTGGGACCATGTACGGCACAAGCACGGGCGGCATCCAGGGCACCAGGTGGCCACCCAGAGATATGGAGGATGCGTGAAGCTTGATCCCCGCGAAGATGGCAACGACTGTGGTGGCCATGGCGAATAGCACTGGGAGCCCCGCGTAGATACGCATGAGATGCAGCGCCCTCGGAAACGACACGTCGACGTGGCCTGTGGTGGGCGCGTCGACGTGGAAGTCGCCGTAGAACGTGGGCAACTGCTCGTGGCGATTGCGCGTAAAGTTGCCAAAGGTGGCCTGGATCTCACTGCGCTTACGCTTCCAGCGCTCAACAAAGAGCGTGGCCCAGAGCGAGACAAACAGCGCAAAGAGTGGCGGCAGGTAGGACGCGAGCGAAAGAGAATCGAGAAGCTGGCAGAGCGCACCGGGGAGCGCGAGAAGCAAGAGCCACACGGTGTAGAACATGAGGAACGCGTAATAGAACGCGTGCTTCTCACCAAAGTACGTGAGCAATGGCCACAGCATCTCGTAGTGGTGGCTGCGGTGCTCATGTAGGAACTGGCTCAAGCTGTTGCCGGTGAATGGCTGGAAGATCGCGGTGTTTCGGCCGGACCCTGGGGTTTGCCCTCGTACCCAATGCTGCATGATCCGTTTGCAGCCCGGTGCGTGATGCAGTGGGAAGATGGCGCACAGGTTGCGTCGACGCAGGTGCTTGGTGACGTTGATGTTCTTGCGGATAATATCCATGACGACCTGCTGGCGCTGCAGCGAGCGGAAGGGCTCAAAGACATGGGCCATGCGTGTGCTGTACGGCGAGCGAACGGCAGAGCCACGGTGCTTGACCTTGAGTTGCAGCGCCTGCGCGTGACGCACGAGCACGTCCTCCGTGGCGCCGACAAGGACGTAATCCGTCTGTGACGCTGAGCGCAGCCCGCACCACGCCGATGGAGTGCGTTGCCAGCCAGCGCGCACCACAAAGAGCGATGGTGCGAGCGCGCTTTCTTCGCGCATGGTCTCGATGATGGACTCCTTGAACTGCCTCTTGGTGATGCCGTCAAAGAGCAGCACGTACTCGGCGTGCCGCTGTGTGCCCGTCCATCGCGCGTGGTCCGTGAGTGGAAGACTGCTGATAGTAGTGACCGTGGGCAGACCAAGCAGATGGCGCGTTTTCGGACAAACCACAATGTTGGGAATCGTGGCGCCCTCGACATTGGCGTTTGTGAGTTCCCAGGCAAGACTTTGAGATGACAGCAAGCCACTGAACACGCGAACGACCTCGTGCTGCAAGAACAGAGAGGCCAGGAACAGCGGCGTCTCGTTTCGCGCATTGCACCAGCCTGTGGTTAGCCATTCGTTCACATGAAGACGATCGATCTCGTTGTCTTCGCCACTTTGATTGCCACCTTCTTCCTCATCACCGCCCATGCTGGCACTGACGTCTTCGTTGCTGTCAGTGGATGGAGCGACAGCGCTGCTTCGTGTTGAATGCCGCCGTGGAGATCTCTGCGCGGTCAGTGTCTTGGAAGTATGCGTTTTCACGGTGGTCAATTTGTTGGCGGCCTGGGTTTGCTGCTGTGTGAGAAGCATACGACGCAGGAGAAGACTCACAATCTCGTGTTGTCCGTGGGCGGCGGCAGCGTGGAGCACTGATTGGGGGCAATCTTGTTCGCATGAGCATACATACAAGGGCTCAAGCCGTACCTCGACTGCTTTTACTCGACACGCAGCCTTGTCATGACTGTCGCCAGGCACGAGAGCACTGGAAGCAACAGCTCCCATCGTGGTCATCATTTTCAAATCCAGTAGTGCGGTGACCTCAGCAACAAGACCAAAACAACCCGCCCAATACAGCAAATGCTGACCGTAGCGAGTAACGTCACTGCATGTAAAGCGCTGATCTCGAGTATACGTTGTCTTCTTTGCCTGCTTGACATAGCTAGATGGATGTGATGGGCTCGCTATTACCTTCCTTTCTCGAAGCAAGTCCATGGGCATGCGCGCATTCATTTCATCAGCGTAGTGGGCCAATTGGCCAGCGCCCCTCAAGAATTCGCGAGTCAGAACCCGTAGCACCTGGACATGGTCCAAGCGCAGACGCCAGTGCATGTACTGGGTACGATCTTCGCTGGGAATCTCTCGCAGCGCGGCCATCTCGTTGAGCAGAGCAAATCCACGATGACCCGCAATATCGACTGCATACTGGTCATCGCTGGTCGTCAGAAGGGGGATGCTGAACTGGGTCTTCCCCAAGCGCACACTGGATTGCTGCAGAAGTCGTGGTGGGTCCAACAACAGCGCACACAACTCGTGGTTCCCATTGTACGAAGCCCAGTGCAGTGGCGTCCACCGTGTGGCTGTCTTGGGCACGTTGGGCTGGTCACCTCGAACCAGAAGCATTCGTGTGATCTCCAAACCGTCGTCCACGTGGCGCAGTGTGGAGCCGCAGCCAAAGCAGCTGATACATTGCAGAGGAGTGTTCCCAAAGTCGTCCTCGTGACGACCGCCGATAAGTAAATCCTGCGGCGGAACGACGCGCCAGGGCGGCAGGCAGACGGTGGCCATCGGCACGAGATCGCTGCCACCGTCTTTCGTGACCATGGTGACCAGGAACAGCGGTCCACCCGAAGAAGGAACGCGCGTGGGTAACGACTGCTGGAAGCTTTCATACTCGGTGATCAATGGGGCGAGTAGGGCCACAGTCTGTGGTTCCGTTCGACTCGTAAAGTACACAGGGCAGCTCTCACCCAGCAGCAATCGGACAACGCCCACTTGCCCGCCCATGCACGCTGCAAGTAGAGGCGTACGTCCTGCTGTTCCTCTTGTATGAAGTATCCCAGTGGGGGACTTGGTGGCTCGAGCTACTGGATGTAGCTGCTGAACCTCACCAAGCGCCTGTGCGACGTGCTCGCCTTCATCACTGCCATTCTCTCCATACAGAAGCAGCTCGACGACACGCTCCTCATTGCCGTTTTCGCAGGCTTCGTACAGATCCATCCACTACGCCCCGTAAGCCAATCACCCAGCCTCGATAGACTGTGGAGAGGTTGGCCGTGGCTGGGGGGCAGCCATGGGGGCAGCCGTTTCCAACCGTTATGGAATACATGGCAGCCAGATTTAGAATTGCGATCAAGGATGTACCGCATCAGGGTTTACTTCAGCTCGGAATCAGGATCTACTTGTAGTGGTTGAGATGAGATGGCTACAGTTCTGAAATTTGGGCGGCGTACAGTCTTGTAGTCTTGTGCGCGCGACGAAGAACCCTGTTACTCACTCGTATCACGCTGACGGGTGCGAAGAGCTCTTCGAGCATGGCCATTAGCTAACCGGCGGTTGATGAGGAGCTCACTCGCCTAAATTGACCTGTTGACGGGAATCCGGGCACGACGAGGCGACATTGAATGACATGCGACCGGACGACAGGGGGCGATCGTCAAGTCGCCGTGGTACCTGCACACCGGCACAGCACGGTGTAAAGGAACCCGATGACCGAGCGAACTTGATCCGATAGGACAAGTCAAGCCACGCCAACGTGTATCAATCTCACAGTGAACACAGCAGCGCTCAATACTTGCAAAGACGAGTCACAGGCACGGTCGTTGCTCGTTGGTTGTGCTCGTTGTTTCCTGCGAGGGTGACCGAGCGGTCCGCCCAGCTGGTGACGAAACTGGCGGCGCGAATGAGCCAACACGTCACGCCACGCGAGGAAGGCCGCGGCAAATGCACCAGAACTACGGACGGAGCAGGGGCAGGACCTGTGTTGGTGGCACTCCTCCGCAGTCGGAAGCCCACGCCAAATCGGTGAGAACCCTCGCGCCGAAGCCACACGGACGAGCGGAACATTGAACTCTGTGCCTGTCGGCTATCCATTTTAGTGCGAATTATTCACGGGGTCGGTGGGTCTCGTTTGCTCTAGTCTGCGACGCTCCAGCCAGACTCACGCGGACCTTCAACTGATACGTCCACTACACTGTACCGTAGCCCAGCGTGCGGCGTTGACGTGAACAACAGATCGACGCCCGTAATGGGGGCTATTATGTATACGTACTGTACTCGACCTCTCACCCTCATCTTGGGCCGCGATCGACTCCCCGTCAACGTGGACACCGCTTTCTTCCCTGTTCCAATTGATGGTCCTCCTCAGGGCGGCCCGAGGACGGTCTCGCTGAACCGCTGAGAGGAACGACTGACTACATCAGGCGCTGGCCCTCCCTGAACGTACAGCGCTGGGCGAGTACACGAATTCATTGGGATGGATGGCTGAATGATTGACAGGCTGACTTCCGACGCAGTCGACTTGACGGTGCGGATGAAGCAATTATTACAGGGCGTCGCTCTCGTGAAGGGAGTCCTGACGTTCGCCCGTCCTCCTGATAAGAGATGTTCCTTGAAAGCGATGAGCTATAAACTTGCGGAATATTTCCATCGTTCGAATCATTTAAAATGATTCCGACGCCATTAGACCTGAGGTGGAGGAGTGGAGAGCGGAGCAGAAGGACCAAGGAAGGACCTTGCCTCTTGGACGGTGGGTGGACTATCACTTCGAGTGTCGCTCCTCGTTACTACGAAGTTCCTCAGCGATACGACAAACAGTGCCGGACGCTGGACGCCGTTTGCGGTCCCCGTCAAGCTCCTTCCGGGCCCGTTTTCTGCCCCCGATACTGGAAGAGTTGTTTCAGGAGCGCAGAAACGGGCCACTGTACACCGTTTCAATCGTTTCAACGCGGAGGGGATGCGAGGGGATCCATCCCTTCGGAAATGTCTGCGTGTGTGTGGTGTGTGTGTGTATGTCGCGTAGGTCTATACAATGGGTCGGCTGGCGGTGTGTGCGTTTGTACCAGAGCGAGTGAGTGCGTGTATCTGCGTTGTGCAAGCGTACACGCCCCAAGCGCAAGCGCCCAAGAGACAGGAACGCCGAGCCGTCCAGGCGGGCGGAGGACCCCATTCCCGCTTTGACTCGGCGCGGCACAGACTACACTCCCCTCCGCCCCCTCCCCCTCCACACACACCACACACACCACACACACCACACACACCGAGGATGGAGATCACAGTGCGCGTCGAGGTGCAGTACTTCGCGCCTGAGCACGCCGTGCTGCAGGACGTGCTGCACATGCTGCGCCGCCCCGTGTGGGTGCGCTTCATGATGCGCTACATCTCCCCACGGCTCAAGACGGCGTCCCCCGCGGACAAGTCGGTCCTGGAGCATTTGCACAGCGACTGGGTCGTGGCATCCGGCAACCACGACCCGAATCCGGCAACGGAGGACGAGATCCAGAGCCAGATCGAGGAGGACACCCATGAGACCCAACCCCAGACCCGACCCCAGGACCAGGACCAGGACCACGACTGCGTCATCTGCCTGACACCTAGCTCCTCCCTGGTGCGCGTGCGCCTGCCATGCGGCCACAGCTTCCACCGGGACTGCGTGGAGTCCTGGCTGCAGGAGCGGAGCACGTGCCCGAGCTGCCGCTACCAGTTCCGCAAGGCATTTGCCGGCACGTTTGCCGTGCACAGCCTCGCGTCCACGGTGCGGCTGGGCGCCGAGCACGAGGCCATGGCGCGAGACGCCATCCTGCGCCACCCCGTGGGCCAGCAGGTCGTGCACGCCGTGGTGCAGGTCTCGTTGGTCAAGGTGCCGTCGGCCGAGAAGCAGCGCGAGTACCCGTGCGAGCTCTCGGCGCAGCTCATGCATACCAACGGCGAGGTCTTCACCGAGTGGGACGCGGACGCGCTGACGACGCCCACGGCCATGGTGCCCTGCGACGAGCAGGCCCCTGGTGATCGTGTGGACCAGGTGCAGGCTGGGGCGGGCTCGCGGCGGTGCCGAGAGTGTGACGAGTCTTTGGAGGCAGAGGGGGAGGACAGCGCCACGCCCCCGCCCTCCAAGCGACTGCGCAGCGCCTAAGCCCGAGCCGCGAATGGAAAGTGCAGTGGAAAATGCAATGGTGACCAGCCACACCACCGACACGCAGAGAACCTCCCAACCCCAGCCAGCCACACTACGACACCCACACCAACTGTTGATTATTTATCTGCGTGTCTGGGAGGCAGCCATCCATCCATGCATCCGTCCATCTACTCCACGTTCCCTTGACAGCCCTTGGGTCGAATGCAAGACCCAGCGGCGAGGAGAAGGACACATATACACACATACTATCACAATCATAGAGTTCATTTATCTACCCACTTCCATGGCTAAGTTTGCTTTCGTATCGTGTATCGTATCCTTCTTGCATCATCATATCCTAGCGCTGGCCTACCCATGTTGGTTGACCGCCCTACTACCGTCGCATGTCGCCAGTCGCGCCGCCAGGATCGCGCGGGTGGTGCGAGCGGCGTTTCCCTGTGCTCGTATAGAGCAGCACGCTCATGACAACGACGAGGGACGCAGTGACGTAACGCCCAGCGGTCCTGGATTCCTGGGACCGCTATCCACGGCACCGCACTGCACTGCAACGTGTAGTAGCCGTCGCCTAGGTCCACAGGTCTCAGTCGCCTGATATCACATAGCGACGACGACGTCGCGAATCCGAAGGCACCAAACTTACAAGAGAAGATCGTTGATCGTTGGTTGTCTGCGACAGTCGGCGGCATTTTTTTGGGGTTGATGGCCTGTGCCCAAACTCCCCTCTCTGTCAGTGAGGGCATTCGCTCTCGATCAAAATTGTTGAGCTGACTGACGGACGCGCCGTGTGTATTACAGGTGCGTTTTGTTTCGTCACTCCGCTCAGTGCCTACGGGTATACACATCCAAATCGAATCGAGTCTTCATTGACGTTGACATCAGGTTCATTGACATTGACCGTGTTGTCCGCTCGTGGTCGCGCTTGCCACAATCCGACGACTGCATGTACTGTAGTCTCCCTCTCTGAAAGAGAGCGAGAGCAAGAGCGCTGTCAGTCGATGACGGACTGATCGGACTTGGACGCGGCGTGGAGGGATATACTGTGATGTGCTTTCATTACCCGGTATTGTAGTGTAGGCGAACGATCGCGAGACCTCTTCGTGCGAGGGCTTAGGGGGGACGGCGACATCAGCATAAGTTATAGAGAGCATCAAGGAGGAGAGTAGGTTAGCTTCTCCCGACGGACCGAGACGGCTTGGACGAGTATGGATCAGTGAGCGGGGCGGTAGTGGTGGTGGTGGACTGGTAGAGCTGTTCGCTGCCCGCCGGTAAGACGGGCCCCACGAGACGTTTGAGTTTGAGGATTTCTTCGCTTAGTATTCGCAGGGTGCGCTTGTTGCTACAATCCAGTAGGGCCAGTCATTCATGAGCACAACGGGTCGTATCGTGGTGGTGCCAGTAGAAATGAACGAACGAGGGAGGAGCGCGATGGCTTTGTTACCTTCTCGTGGCGCCCACAAGCTGCTGCAGGTCGTCCTTGAGCTGCAGGTTCTCCTCCTTCACGGCCTGGTTCTCGGCCGCGAGATCCACCACCCGCTTCTCAAACTTGAGCTCCAGCCGCCGGCGCTGCTGCTTGGCCTCGGTCTTGAGGTCCGTGATCTGCTCACTCAGCGCGCGGCGCACGGCACTCGTGCGCTTGTTTTGCTTGTCAAACACGAGCTCCTTCTCTTCGTCGCGAAGGTGCGTGCCCTGCACAAACTCCTTCTCCATGAGCTGCAGCACCTCGTGGAAGTTGGTCATGCGCTGCAGCTGCTGGTGGTGGAAGCGGCGCGTCTGCTGCAGACTCGCCAGCACCTGCTTCTCCAGCGCCTCCTGCGCCGCCGCCATGCGCGCCACCACGGCCTGCTGCTTCTCCATCTCGGTCAGGAAGAACTCGATCAGCTGCTGGTTCTCCGTCGCCTCCACCGGCACTTCCTCCACCGACCTGCCACGCGCGCGCTTGCGGTGCAGTGACTCGTACGCCTCGAGCCGCCGCTCCAGTCGTTCTGTATTAGCCACATCCGCCCACATCCATGACGAGCCATCATCGTCCAGTTCCGGACAGCAGACACACGAATACAAACCACCGGCGCGTTAGACCGACCGAGCTGACCTCCAGACGGAGCGAACACGAAATCCAGACGTACCCATCTTTCGCTCCAGCGCCTGGTACCGCGCGTCCACGACCGGTTCCGGATCCGGATGCTGGAGCTGGTTCTCGTCGTCCTCGTCCTCCGAGTCGAGATTCACGGTCGGGAACTCAAACTCGAGGCGGCGGAGGTGGTCCGAGTCCAGGCGCTCGCGCTTGGCGCCGCGCGGGAGGCGCTGCGCGATGGCATTGGCGTCCTCCTTGCGCTCGGCGTTCGGCGTCTGGGGGCCGTGACCGCTGGGGGATCGGTTGGTCTCGTCCTGCTTCTCCTCCAGGCTGTCGCGGTGATGCAGCGACCCACCCTCGACCATCGTGGCTATACTCTACGGTATCGTATCGAGACTGATAGCACTGAGGCTGGTGGAAATCTCAGCGGGTGGATGGTCGCTGGAGTGGGGAGAAGAGGGGGGAGGAGGTCTCGTTCCCAGTGCCTGGGGGGCTTCGGCCTTCAGCTTGAGCTTGCGCGGAGGGGGGGGGGAATCCGAAAAAGAACGAGGAGGGGCCTCCAGATGGAAGAGCGGAGGGAAGAAGGCCGGAGGAGGGAGGCTCCACTGGAGACTGAGAGGAGGGATACGATACTGGCCAAGCGCGCGCCAGTCTGCCCGATCGGTGGATCTGATGTATTCCCCGCTGGTACACAGACACTCCACCACCTACACAGTCATACACATTCAGCGCCTGCCCATCGCTGGTCAGCGCTCCGCCCAGCGTGTCGTGGTATCGCGCCCCACCGCAGATAAGAGTGGCCCTTCAAACGGCCGCCCGCCTATGAAAAACGCGCGGCTCTTATTGAGGGCGCTCTGTACCGTACACTTTGGCGCGCGCAAACTGGATACCGTACAGTACTCTGATACACTGAGACTCTGAGATGAATGACCGGGGCTCCTGACATCTGTGACCTGTGCGCATTCAGTGTTTGTATGTAGGGCCATGTAACCCCTCCACGGCGTCAAGTCAGTCGTGTGTACCAGCGCAGCGACCCACGTGCACAGCTGAACAATACAATACACACATGCACTTGATGTGTATCCATTCACTCGCGCATTCGTCACGCTCACCGCCTCGTCCCAGGCAACACCTCGCGCTGCATCCGTGCACGTGACAATAACGCGCTCGTAAGACCGGCAAGAGAGCAAGGGAGGGAGGGAACAAGCGGGCAATTTAGTCCGTGGCCTAGATTCAAGTCAGTGCAAGCACACAACGCATCAACACTCGAATTTCTTCTTTACAGCTCCATCACACACACAGACGATCTATCTGGGATAGCCTTTACACAGCCCCCGGTGGGCAATAGACTAACCGACTAACTGACTCCCCCGCTGGCCACCACGAAAGACCCAGGGGCGGACCATCCCCTCCCATCCCCATCGCACCCATGCCCCAGGACAAGAAGCGCAGCGCTACCGAAACGTAAGCAAGCCGATGGACCGGTCGTGAGAGACGCTGAACATGGCGTCGTAGCGCGGATGCCACGTCGCGTGCAGCACTTGTTTCTCTACATGACCCAGATAGACCCAGACAGACCCAGATAGACCCAGATACGTCCACACAAGACACACAAACACGTTAGTCACGTCCGGGGGTCCTAACCAAAGGGGAGGAAGGTCCACCTGGTACGTACGGTGCACGTTGATCGACTGCTGTGGGGACACGACGGGGAACTGGGGGCCACGCACCCGAACGTCCCAGATATTGACCATGCCCGAGGGGCTGCCGCACGACACGTGGAAGCCACCGGGGGACCAGCGCGGCACAATGTACTGGCTCATGGCCTTCGAGTCGGCCGAGCGCAGCAGCGTCAGCGTCATCGTGTTCTCGCGGTGCTCACTGTAGCGCTGCCGCAGGTCGTGCAGCAAGAGGTTGTGTTCCCCGGGCTCGACGCTGCTCACCAAGAGCAGGTGGGGGTTGTGGGGGTTCTCCAGCACGGCGTTGATCTTGGAGATGTGGGGTCGGCGTCGCTCCACAATCGTATGCGCCCGGAACGCGTTCATGTCGAAGCGGATCACGAGGCCATCGAGTCCCCCCGTATAGACCGCGTCTCGCTGGGAGTGCATACAGATCGAGCGCACATCACTGCGGTGCTCGTGGTGCAAGACCCGCCACTTGAAGTCGGCGTGGCTCTTGAGCGCATCGTGTTCCTCCCACAGCACCACGTTATGGTCCGAGCCCGTCGTGATCAACCCACGCGACCCCGTACTATCGCCATACCCCGACGGGACCCAGTCAATGGCCGAGATCCCCTTCGAGTGCAGGGTTGTCGCCTTGGACTTGAGTCGTTCCCTCGGCAGCATCTGCGCGCGGTTGTCCGTCAGCGTGAGCTGATGCAAACGCACGACGCAAAACTCACTCAGGGACTCGACGGGGTCTCGAAACGCCAGCGCCAGGCGGTCGCCATCGGGGCTCCACGCCATGCTTTCCGCGCAGGGCGCCTCCTTTCGGAATGATTCCGGCGCAAAGCTCACGACGGGGGTCACGTCGTGGCCCTGCCGCGTATAGTTCCAGAGGATGAGGCCGCCGTCGTCCGAGCTCGTGGCAAACACGTCCTGCTGGATCGGGTTGAACGCCAGGTGCCGCACCTTGCGCCCATGACCATCCGGGATGTTGCGAGGGCGTGGCTGCACCAGCAGCTTGGCGATCTCCACTCGGCCCCAGAAATGATCGTTCAGCTCTCGGCGCGGCGCTGGTGGCTTGGAGGACGGCGAGGGCGTGGGTTTCACGGCCTTGTCACGTGAACGCCCAGCGGGGGCGCGGTCCGGGCTCACACGCCGCGAGTCGCCACGCTCACGCCGCCGTGGCTCCTTCTTGACCGTGGGGGCTGCTATAATCTGCACGTCATCGTCGTCGTCGTTGTCGTCTTCATCCTCCTCGTCCACGATGCGCGGCCGCTTGGACCCCACGGTCGAGCGTGGGGCGGGTGATGGCGATGGCGATGGCGATGACGATGGCTCCGGTCCCGCCTCGAGGGCTCCATTCCAACGGTGCAGACTCTTCCCACGCGCATCCTGGTAGCGCTGCTGCAGCTCACGCCGGCGCTCCAGCCCGTCCAACACGATCTGAAGGTCCTGCATCGCGTACTTCTTGGCATCCACGCGTGCCTGCACCTCGACCAGTTCTTCCTCCAGCGTCGCGAGCTCCTGCTTGGCCGTCTCGACCTGCTTGCGCGTAGCTTTGAGATCACGCTGCAGCTGTTGGTCGACCGACGACGCCGCGGGCGCACGCGCTCGGCTCTTGCTCTTGCTACGGCGCGACGACGCCGACGATGGCTTGGCGCGCTTCCGCTCTCGTGAGCCACCACGCCTTCGGCTTTTACTTCGACTTTGACTGCGGGATTCGCTGTCACTCCCGCTGTCGCTCTCGCTGCTGCTGTCGCTGTCGCTCTTGCTGTCGCTCTCACTGGGGCTTCGACTGCGACTGCGACGACTATGACTACGGCTACGGCTGCGACTCCGCCGCCGACGGCTTTGACTGGGGCTGCGCCGCCGACTCCGACTGCTGCTGCTGTGACTGGATCGGTGGCTGTCTCGCCGCGCCGACGTGGACCGCCCTCGTCTCTCCTTGCTCGCTGCCCTGGGCTGGGCCTTGGGCCTAGACTTGGACTTGGACTTGGAGCGTCTGTCCTTCGACCGTGATCGTGTGCGCGTAGCCACCGTCCCCGTCGACGAGCGAGCTGCTCCTACTGGCGCTCGCACGGGCACTGGCTCCCGCTCTCGCTTGCGGCCTCTCACGTCATCGCTCACCGCCGACATGGCGCTGGTCTGCCGCACGAGCGGTCGAGCCGCCCCCGCTATGAAGGAAGAAGACAGTTTTCTAGTGAGCGCCACGGGACGGGACGCGGCGCCCCCGCTGCGGCCAAGCGGGATGAACTGCTGGTTACTACTGACGATGCTTGGGACGCGCCGCATCGGCCGCGCCCGGGACTTGGACTTGGACCGAGCCCGGAACGCGATGGTGCCGTCGGTATTGGAGGAGGCAGTCGCCGCCTTGGTGGTGCTGGTGGCGGCGGCACGCCGTGGTGACTTGGAGGGCGAGGCCATGTGCCTTCGCTTGAGCAGGGAGTCGCGCGCAAAGTCGGCCTCGGAGATGGTGAAGTGGTGCGCGCCATTGGCTGCTGCATCGTAGCGACTCATCGAGCCACGGAGACACGGAGCCACGGCGCCACAGACCGAGAGATGGAGAGACGGCTGGCTAGACAGGCAGCTACTGTAGAGATTACAGGCGGTGGGTGGGGTGATGGCGAGGACGCCGTCCGTTATGCGGAGACCGTGGCCTGCCTGGAAGCGCTGGTCACTGGTCGCCTGTCAATCTTGAGAAGGGTGGAGAGACACTCATATGTACCAGGAATATGTTGCTGTTAGGATGGCAGCTTTTCGGCCAATCAGAGGCGGAGGATGGAGAGGTGATGGCGGGTAAACCCGCGGCTGGTTGGCATTTTTGGCGGCAAACACCGAAAAACCGGTTCTTTCACCAGGATCGCGACCCGCAAGATCTCACTGACGTGGATCTACTCTACAAGTGATGAGATCAAAGGTGAGCAAAGTTTTAGTCGGCATGGCGACCTGTAGACTACAGCGCCACGCTGCACTACACAGGCGCGCTGCTCGAGGTTGCAAGAATACTCGTGAAACCGGTTGTAAAACATAGAAGAGTTTTGTTTACTTGGGGCGCTGAGCTCATGTTGGCTCGCAGCTGCTGGTCGGTGTTTGATACCAAGTGCATGCCTCTACACGCGCATTCCGCACGTATTTACGTATATACGTAAGTTACCAAATTTTCTGGTACGTGCGAGGGTATTGTTCGCCAATTTCCGTAGACCCTTGGTGTGATGATGCCATTCCGCGGTACGTGCATACTTTACATCATAGGCTAGCACATAGCGAGAGACATGCATGTTGCGGATGAGCAGGGGATACAAAATATCCGCCCAGCGAATATCAGCGTTGTGAGCGCATGCGGTGCAGAGTACAGTCATGTCCATGCTGATCGCGAGTGGTTTTCTGAATTTGGACGTTTGCAAATTTATTTTTATCCGCGGCAGATGACAGATACTTCCATGAAGTACAGTATTCTTAACGTAATTTCCGAATAGAAAGTCCATCCCGAACAAAAATCCTCTCTCGTTTTAGTGACTCGAATGGCTTTGCCGAATTCACATCACACCCGAATATAGGCCTACTGTGTTGTCCACAATATCCCGCACGTGAAATCGAACATGCACACCTGAATTCTCATTCCCTAGAAGATACTGTAGAGCCACTAATAGAGGAGGTCTACACTATTGTATTAGATCACTGGCATGATTGCATGGTTTCATTAAGTAGGCACCAACAACACCGTTAGCGTTACCGTTGATTGACCCTCAACTGGACATAGTTTCTTGTGAAGACCGTCTCGATTAGAAGTCGGATGTCACTAACATCGATCGAACAGTTTATTCAATAAAATACCGTTTTTAAGGCTCCGAAAAATACGCTATCTGCATACGGTTTTTGCTGGGTACGTGTGCACTACAGACCGTTTCCCGATTAGAGGCAGGGTACACACTTGATTATTTTATTCGCGAAAAGTACCATACAGTAACCAAGTTTGTATCTGCCTTTAATCGGGAAACCTAGAGTGCGGTGGTACTACACATTTGTACCACCTCAAATTTTAGCCAGATGGGCCAATAACTGCTGGTGTATCGTAATACAGTACCCGCATTTTCTGTCCTTTACAGCAATTTGCGTATTCAACGGCACAATTATGCGACGATGGGCTATTGCGTGAAAAATCAGGTTTGCCCACACCCCTCTAAATACCACTTGTTTATTTTCGCCTCCAGGTGGCTTCGGTACGCGGGTAGGGGAAATATATTTTTTTCTGGTCCAAAAGGCTACCCACCAACGCTGTAGGGCGAGTACCAGTGGAGCCATCTGGCGGACTGACGCCTTGTCATTTTCCGTGCCGTCCGTTTGCTTCTTTCCAGGCTTAGCGGTCCAATTAGACCCACGGTCGGATCCTGTTACTTTACCCCTTACAATAATCCACCTGGAATCCAGTCACAACCACTTGCGTAGGCAAGGGAGAGAGAGAGAATAAAAGCAAGAGCGAACTGAAGGCCACGGATACAACAGCAAACAGCGCCCTCCTCGCATCGCCGCCGCCACCTCACGCACTTCCGCCCTCCCTCCA
>JAADWT010000329.1:0-23448 GCA_023336285.1 Pythium grandisporangium
CAACACCAACGCCAACACCATCACCCGAACCAACACCAGAACCAAAACCAACACCAAAACCAACACCAACACCCAAACCAACACCCAAACCAACACCCAAACCAACACCCAAGCCATCGCCCACGCCAACACCGACACCAGATGGTAGTGATGATAGTGGGGAGGCGCCGCCCGTCTCGAGTCCGCCCCCACCTGGGCGTGCCCCGACGTTGACTCCGGCGCCCACTAAAGCCCCCGATACACCGGACAGCTCTCCAGAAGCACCATCAGCCATAGCGGATGGCCCGCCACTTGCACCAAGCAATTCGTTAGCACCACCGACCGCGAAGACGACGAGAACAGCCACCTCGGCCCCCAGTGTCTCGACCTCTACGGATGACAAACAACAGACGATGACGGACGACAGTGACGCGAGTCTCGCGCCACACCAGTACGTGCGTGGAGAAGACACGACCAAGTCCACGACCTCGGACAATGACAGTGTAAACGGTGTCTCGGGCCCCACCTCCATGTCTCCTGCCGCCGAGTCCCGTGAGGCAACGGCATCCACGCTGTCCAACGATAGCGACACGGAAAGCGGGTCGACAATCTCTCTGCATGCATTCATGCAGTACCTCACGGCGACGCTCGCGTTCCTGTCGACGATTCTCTTGGTGGTGTTCCACGTCGCGGCGCAGGATGAAGACCGACGCGGCAAGCCGCAATGGAAACTGGGCGCGCCCAACATGTGGGAATTTATCGTGTACGTTGGCTACCTGCAGGGCATGGCCTCGCTCGCGCAGTTTGCGATTTTCTCGGCGCCCGCACACCTGTGGGAGTTTGTGGACACATTCTCGTGGACAGTGTTCATCCCGGTCCATGGCTCGGAGCCTTCCATCAATAGTCGCCGTCGGCTTTTGGAGTTTGTTATACTAGACGGCCCCGTGGCGTTTGCTGATCGCATTGGTATCCGTGAGCCGGACTTGATTATGAACACACTCGTGGGTCTGCTGGTCGTCGTGGCCCTGCTCGTGGTCGCGTATGTTGCCGCGCGGGTCCTGGTGGTTATGCGGGAGCGAGCGTGGCGAGAAGAGCGTGATAATGCCTTGGACCGTGTTCCGGGCATTGCTGCCGCCGCGCTCTCGGCGATGGCGATGCACTTGAATGCACAGAAGCGTTACTACCGGATCCCATCCCCCGTGCTGACCGTGTACGGCATCGGTGTCCTGGTGTGGCTGTTTGCGTTGTACCCCGTGACACTGGTCTCTGTCTTTGAAATCACAATGCAGACCCGTGCCGGCTACTTCTCCCCGGGGGCCTTGACCGTGGCGCTGATTGCTCCCGTGCTGATCTGCGTCGGCATGCTCTCGCTCAGCATCTCAGCTGTGAACGTGCTCCACAATACGGAATGGCTTCAGACACCACCCAAGTTTGCCGTGTGGGGCGGCCTTTACGGCGACGTGCGACCCGAACGACGGCTGTTCTTCGTGGTATTTGCCGTGCACCAAATCACGATGGGTATCGTCATCGGTGCCGTGGATGGTGAAAAGACGCAGCTTTTGTTGCTGACTGTTCTTCACGTCACGTTCCTGGCCGCGCTCTACCTCTTGGCGCCATTTACCGAAGGAAGTTTGGCCAAGTGGTTTACGTGGGGGGTCGGCGTGCTTCGACTGGTGAACACGACGTTCGCGTTCGCGTACCTACGAACGGCCTCAAGCGCGGTGAATCCGGAGCTCGGTACGGGTGCCCACGTGGCCACGGCGTTTTTGGTCATCAACTCGGCCGTGGTCATCCTGTGGTTTGCTCGTCATTTTGGTATGGCCTGCCTGCTCGTCCGAATGTCGTGGGATGAGCGTGATCGCAGCAAATCCAGCGTGACGTCGGCGACAGCACCTTCATCCACTCAGGGTGGCTCTACCAGGGACGGGAACACGAATGAATACATTCCGACTCCGTCCGAGGAAAGCAATATCTCATGGAATGGCCCGCAGCTCTTGTGAATACCCCCAGGAAGCTGAGCCAGAGATAGAGAGGCCGCGTGGCGGACAACCACGCGAGTGATATGATCAATGAATATCCGGTCTGTACGAGCAGCGATACTCTACTATGTGTAATTTTGTGCCTTGTGGTGTGGTGACGTGTGAAGATAGCGAGGTATAGCTGAAATAGTGATGCACGTGTGCTGCAACCGCGCGGAATATGCGCTTGTGCATGTTAAATAGCACGAAGAAGATACTTTTGTACATTCAAAAATTCTCTCGGATAGGCACGGACCGAGCCATACAAGGTAGTCATGCTCGACAGAAAAGAACATTGACTCACCGAACGATCGAAACACTTGCTGACTTGAAATTGAATCATCTCGTATGGACAGATAAGCACACCATGATGGCGAGCCTATCCCCACGTCCAGACAGTGTCCAATCGATGACATACAAGGGTGTTCGCTGTGTTACGATGAATATTGTCGCCGTGACCCCCCCTTGCATAATTTCTCGTGTTTCACGTGTTCGCAATTGATGAACGTCTCGATTGGTCCGATTCACCATGGCGCCCAATACGTGGGAGTTTTTCGTGTACGCCAGCTATTACGTGCAGCACGTGGGTTCCTTCAGTGTCATGACGCTCCAAACTCCTGTGCATGTATGGAGGATAGTGGATTCATTTGCATGAGCCATGTTCGTACCGCTTGAAGATGGACAAGCTGTGATTAGAGTCACCACGTTGGGATCATGTGACGTCTTGGCATTTGCTGATCGCATCACCGGAAGTGAAGCCAAGGTTTTGAAACATTGCGTTATCAGCTTTGTACTTGTCATCGGCACGTTTCTCCTCGAGTTTGCCGAGCCAACATTTCATGCTCTGACTCGCAAGGGGAGCATGATGGTGCGGCGTCAAAACTACAACAATGCCGTAATGCTCGAAAGCACGCCGTCTGTGAGTCGAAGTCGATTCGTGTGTCTTCGCATCGCTGGGCTGTGCACGTTGATCTGGTTATCTGCCTTGTATCCATTGACTCTCACTTCGTCGCACGAGGCGGCTGCCCAATTCGACCAAACACGTTCTCGCCAGTCTTCTTGATCAGTGGGTGTCTCGGGTTTGGCTTCGTCTGCGTGGCTGGGGTGTTTTTCACTATCCTACTTCGCATTGGTGGCATGTCTCGGATCAATTTCACCTTCCATTTGGTCAACTCGCGACGTCATCTACTGTAGCTGTTGCTGATTGGCCAGATCACCGTTGCCTGTAAGTTGCAGCCTGTAACGGAAGATTCGTATGTTGCAGCAAGCAGGAAATCAATCCCACTCCGATCCGAGTTTGCCAAAAACCAGAACCCCACGCTCGCCAGAGGTCACATTCCCCAACATCCCCAACACCAACACCAACACCAACACCAACACCAACACCACTATGCCCGCGACACCCGAGTTCCTCGCCCTCGTGCTGCAGCAGGAGCTCCTCCACGCAAACGTCAAGGGCTCGTTCCCGAATGACTCGTTCGTGGACCGCCTGCCAGGGCTCGTGCGAGACGTGGTGGTGCGCAACCAGCACCGCCTCTCTACCGAGCAGCTGGACCGCCTACGACAGCTCGCCGATGAGCTAGTGATGAACGCGCGCATCCCTCTGCCAGATGAGCTGTCGGGCACCAAGGGACCCACGTCGCCGCAATGGGAGGCGCTGCTTCGCGACCGTGGCTATCACTGGCACGAGGCGCCGTGGTTCCTGGCCGAGCAGTACATGTTCCACGTCATCCTCGTGCTCACGGGCTTTTTCGAGACGGGCGTGGACCCATGCCACGCCTCCAAGGCCGCCGAGCTGGCCGAGACATCGCCCTGGATTCTGCTGGAGACCGCTCTGGAGATCGCTGGCCCCATCCACACGCTGACGGGGACGTTGAGCACCGAGGACGACGCCACGCGCGACCTGCAGCTGCAGCACCTGATCAAGTGCTGTCTCTGGGGCAACAAGGCCGATGGCTGCTACACCAAGGTCAAGGACACCGTGAGCGGCGCCGGTGCCACCCTGGCCATCGACGACAAGTACCTGCTCGTGGACCAGTCCCTGGATGTGCTGCGCGTGCTGCGCGTGGCTCGCCAGCGCGGCCACCCGGTCTGTGTGCAGTGGATCAATGACAACTGCGGCACGGAGCTGCTGCTGGACCTTGCCCTGGCGGACCACCTGCTGGCGCACCGCTGGTGTGACTCGGTGGTCATGAACATCAAGGCTGAGCCCATGTACATCTCGGATGCGAGTCCGGGCGATGTCGAGGAACATATCGCGGCCATGGCATTGCCCGACCGCAGCGCAAGTGTTCAGGCGCTAGGCGCCCGCCTGGCGCAATACCTGAAGGACGGCGTGCTCAGGGTGCAACCCGATCCGTTCTGGAACCAGTACTCGTTCTACTGGGAAATGCCCGAGGAGATGGTCGAGCGCTTCAAGCGCGATGCCGCACTGGTGATCCTCAAGGGCGACCTTAACTTTCGCCGGCTTCTTGGTGACCGTATGTGGCCAGCGACTACCCCCATCAAGGACGCCGTGCCCTATTTCCCGGTGCCCTTCGTCTCACTGCGCACGCTCAAGTCCAATCCAAGCGTGGGGCTTTCGGCGGCAGTGGAGAAGCAGCTGGATGCTGATGATCGCGACTGGCGCTTCAATGGCAAGCGGGGTACGATCATGGGCGTCATGGAGTAGAGTCGTAGAGGGGAGGGGCACGTGGTTTTCGTGGAGAGGATTTAGAAGATAGTGTATTTCGTGACCAATCTGTCCACATTTTGTTCAACCGAGCCAGTTCTGTTGCAATGCGTTGTTCTACGATGGCGTTGGCCGTTTTGAGATCTGAACAGGGCGCCGTAAGCTCCATAAGCTACGTAAGCTCCGTGAATATCAACCCAGTAGCCTGCAGTTGGGCCATGCTCCTTCCACATATCCTCGACGTGCTGCTGCTGTTCCACGTCAGGCGTCAGCTGTCGCAGCAGCTTGCCTTGATTACACAAGGCATGATAACTCACTTGACCGGATTATGCATATGTGCTTCGAACATACTGTACCTTTGCGATACATAGAGTCTTTGAGAGTCTGTACCTCACGGCGATTGTGTGGCAAGTTGTGTTCATGCTAGCTGTTTGTGCTCTTGGCACCTGACACAACGAACGACGAGTAGGATGACATTGGGCACAGCACACGGGTCCAGTCTGCGTCAATACAAATACCAGCGCCAACGCCAACTCCACCGCCCTCCCTGGTAACGAGGTCGGCATTGAAGTCCTGGAAAGTCAGCCACGCAATCGCACGTGCTGGGTGAGCACATTGCTTGGAACGCCACCACCAGTAACCACGAGATTACTGTGTGATGGGAAAAACACTATGACTTGTTTGATGGAAAGGATTTATGTGGGGCAACGGAGGCTTGGCGCTATTCATATGTGTTTCTGTTTGCCAGTCTGCGCATGAGGAATTACAACGAATGCACCAACGATAATAGCTTCCAGCTGTATATGAATTCATGGACAAAGCCCGAGTGCCAAGAATTAGCGAATGCGATGAGTGGCTACAGAGATACCGTTTCGTTGGAGGCAAGCCCCGATTCCTGTTTTCAATGGATATCCAATTTGAACATCTTGTAGAATGTGTGAACAGTGAGAGTTCTCACAATGTCCAAGAGTTAAAGCACCAGAATCAGCATTTTCTTGCATAGTGTATTCGATGACCAGATGAAGCACATTGCATTCCATTTGTATCGCAAAGAGATCGATCGCAGTCTTTTCTATTTGGCGTATTCTTCTTTGCCAGTCGAAGCTATCGTTTGCACTGGTAATCAAATTGAATCCGCCCATGAAATCCGTTCGTTGTTGCAAATTCCAGCGCTAAATATGCAGTCGTGACGAGGCAAAGATATCGAGAAATATCTGCTCCAAGACCTTGCCACGAGCCTATTCACTATGAGATCGCTCAACTGCGGTTACGGCCCATCCTATCAAATACCAACACTTGGAAAACACTTATCAGAGTTTGGCGGAGCACCAAGAGTTTCAAGGTTATGCGCACGTGGTTCTCTTCGCCGTTTCGGATGATATTTACCTCGACTTTATAGCTCACCCACACAACAAATCGGACGGGAAGATTCGCTGAGCGAAAATGAAAATCTAGTTCGTGCAGTATGTTGGAAAGATCATCCAGCAAGAGCTGTAGTTCACGCTACTTCAGCAATCGCTAATAGGCTAGTGGCAATCGCTAATGTCACATTAGCGATTGCCACTAGCCTAAGCAAGGTCATAAGTAATGTCCATGCTTAGGCTTGTTCGTGCGCATTTTTACAATATTTAATATGGGCCAAGTTGTGGTGTTTTTCGTCTTAGAGACTGTTAACATCTTGTCGCTGATGCAGCTCCTTTCAAGTTACTTTCTGAGTATGCAGTTCGCCCTGCTCAGCTCTTATGAATTCCCCACCGAGTCTGAATGACTTTGGCATGGCCCTTGAATGGATCAATTTCACATGACATAGAGATCCACCGGTCTCAAAGACCACACTCGCCGTGGCGTTGATCTTGATAAACAAGACAAGGCGTATCCGGTCGGATATACCAGATGATTAAATGTGCGTTGAACGACTTTGAACTGCCGTATCAAGAGGCCGCCTTTCAGACCCGTTTATCTGAGAGTACACGATAACCTCCAGGAAGTCGTAAATGGCAAGTTTGAGCACGCTTCCACTGAAAAGCGATATGGATTGCAGGAGCATCTCTTGCTCTGTAGCGATGGCTTAGTGCCTGATTCCGTTCTCGCGATCTGTGATTTTTGGAACGTAGAGGGATCAAAAGTGTGCTGCCTGTGAGTCAACATAACGTCTTGTTTATTGGCATCACTGATCGATACGACTTTAGCTAGTTCTTCGCCTTACAACCTCACTCACACGAGTTCACGAGGTGATGATACTCGAAATTCTAACTTGCCAATTGCATTAAACTCCTCGTGCTACGGTCCCCATATCGGCATGTCGTCTGTGTTCATCTAAGCGCCGTTTAGCAGGCGATTTCCCCAGCAGATACTGTAGATCCTCCAACGCCATATTACAGCGTTGGCTTCGCCAACAAAAAGCCTGGCGGAAATCGTCTCAGCAACTTGCACGGGCAGAGATAAAGTCACTAACGCTTCATGTACGTTTGCTCGGCGTTGCAGTCCCTGTTGTCGGTATCGCCGATAAAATTAATAGCTGTCGGTGGTGATGATCGACTCGCTACATCATTGTTACTACCACTGGCGTCATCCAGCGATATGTCGGACATGCAGGAATTGGGAGCTCACCCACAGGTGGAACCTGCATTAGAGCCATGCAGTATTCATGTAGAGCATTAGAAAGCAGTCTATCGCTTAACCAGTCTGTACATCAGGTTGTTCAATCGAGCCAATGTGAGCTGTTGGGGTGATGATTATTCAATACCACTGGCGACACTGTGGAGGGGTGTATTCGAAATTGAGTGAGCGCTTGGATAAGACCAACAGATAAGTCGCGTTCGCCCTGCTCGTGTGCGTTCTCTGGATCGTCTTGCCACTCGCATTGACCATACTTATTCCACTCTTCGGAGTGCAGTAGTGTCGAGCAAGCCACTGCATTCGTGTTTGTCTGTATCCATTGCGGTTCACGTCGCTGGTCGAAATGGGATCGCAATTGGTTTTGCTTCTCGTTCGCTGTTTCGCATTGTAGATGAGAGCTTTCACGGTCTTGGTCGCGGGTCCTCCGATTTGAAGCTGCAATGTATTCCGGAAATGCGTTTTTTCGTTGCTGATTAGCAGGTGATGCTGTCCCTGCCACTGCGATGGCAGTGGGATTTGACTGCGTTCCCGCCACGATGCGATCGTTCTTGCAGAGCACACCACCTTGGGGCCAGCCCGGTCGGTCGTGGTGTGTGTTTCTTTTGCTGTGAGTGATACTCTGCCAGCGACTGCGATTAGAATAACTAAGAGAAGGCAGGGCAGACATTGATAACCCTTGATTGAGGTTCACGACAGCTGCGATAACCGCCGTGTGTGGATTGCCTTGGCCGAGGTTAGAAGTAAGATCAAATCCATCCGAAAATTCCGACACCACGGATCCAAAGGTGTCCACTTGGTGGTCCTGCTTCTTCCTACCATCATCAACTTGTTGGTGTTTCACGTCTGGCATCAGCGGTGGCAACGGATGGGCTACATTGGTCACGATATGACAAACCACCTGACCGGATTGTTTTGATACTTGTCGAACATGTCGCGCCTTTAATTGTCTTGGGGCCTGAATCTCACGGCGACTGCGCGATATATCGGGTTCTCGCTTGTAAGTTGTAATGGCGCCCGACAAAACAGGCAACGCGCTTGACGACACGCAATGGGCAGTATTACCCACGACCGCGAGTTGCGTCAGTGTTGGTTGCGATTGAGATGCCTTGATGCCCGGGGAGTTTAATTTCGACTTCCTTTTCTCCAATGATCTACGTGGATGCTGGTGGTGATGCATCGTGCCATCATCGTGATATGTGGGTAAGATGAGCGTGGCAATGGTAGCTTGCTCAGGCGGATGTGGTGGTAACGAATTGGTTTGCTCAAGCTGTTGCTGTTGCTCTGGTTCATATTTTCTTGTACGCTTTCCTGCACGTTTGGACCTCACTGGCTTCGTAGCGACCGATTTTGTAGCTGACGCTACATGCACCTTGGGCGATGACCAGTTTTGCGTCAGGATATTGCCATCCTCATCGTCCCCCCACCCGCAAAGCAGGCCCGGATCCTCGTCAATCTCCATCGCACATCTCTTCCAAACTGATTGCAGACAAGCCAAAGTTCTGCTTACACGTCTGCAGATGCGAGTCTGATAAGAATAGCGAAAATGTTCGACACAGAAGAAAACGCGCCATGAAGAATGATTTCAACATCCATTCATGGCAATCGTGTGAGAATACAAGAAACTCATATTGTAATGTACATAATCTCCAAGTGGTAGGGGTCTGTCTGGTGCTATGGACACATAGTAGCTCACAAAAAGGCATGGGCGCTTGCTCTTCATCGTTTTTTTTTCTCCATGCGTTCAACTGTGGTGCAATATGAATCCAATCCAATCCAATCATTGTCAGGATATCGATGGCTTGATCGCAGCAAGGCTCACCGTCTCCATGACCTTGCTGTGCATACCCGTCTGCGGTCTTTCACTGCTGTCGCTCTCAGCATCCGGGAGTGACTTGACCACTGTGTCCTCATCATCGGCCATGCTGGCGGCCACGCGGGTCGAGTCCGTGTCAATACCAACGCTCTCCTTATCCACAAGGTCGGCATCAACGATCTCAAACGTGGCCGCACGGTCACGCGTATTGACCGTGCGCAGCAGTCCGTCTCGGGTCTGCGCGCCAAGAAACCAGCGGCGATGGCGCCGGCTCTGCAGTTCATGCCCCCACGTGTATTCAAACGAAAACATGCTGTCACGATGGTACGGGCGGCGCTGCAGCAATTTGACGCAATTAGCCTTGGCCGCGACAAACTCGTTCGTGGCCGGGTCCATGAGCGTGACCAGCACGCAATTGTACGCGTACACGTGGACCGAGAGCTGGAACGCCGTGGGTGTCTGTCGAAACGCGAGGTCACTCTCCTTCGGGTCGTTGTGCACAACATACAAGAGCGGTCCAAACCGCTTGACAAACTTGGTGGCCGACAGCTGCAGGTAGACGCGCTTGCCGTGCAACGCCGCAAAGGCCTGGTTCTGAAGCGCGCAATCCGCGCGCAGGCGTTCCAAGGTGGTAGTAAGCGAGGCCAGCAGCGATGAAGAGGCCTTCTTGGAGGCCGGCAGGAAGGGCGCGGCCTTGGAGCTTCGCCCATGGGCGCGGTGGTAGAGCTGCTTGGACCACATGACGCCCGTCTTGCACCAGAGCGCGACATGCTCGCAGTTGAGTGACAAAATGCTAAAGTGGCCCTTGCCTAGCCCCATGAGAAAATTGCAGCGCGCCAGCACCACGGGCGGAGGATCACTGCGTGAGCGATGCACCTCCCCCATCGTGGCGATGGCGTCGGCCATGAATGACCAGTTGTACTGCACGCGGCGCATGTCCGACAGCGGCCGTGCGTTCAGGAACTCGGTCAGTGACGTGAGGCGGAAGCTCGAGTCGGCCTGCGACTCGCGGAAGCCATTGATCGGGCTCCAGACGTGGGCAATCTCAATCTCGTCGGCCGTGGCGCCGGGCGTGTACACGATGCCGTGGTGCGTGTACCGGAAGGGCCAGCGGGTCTTGTCCCAAATGCACACGTGGTCGGCGGCCTGGAGCGTGGCCACGCTGCGCACTTCCAGGGTATTCATGGTGAAAGAGGAGGAGGAAGGAGGGAGGAAATGGAGCACGGACTCACTACTTGGAAGGGTCTTGATGAACAAACTCTGCACGTTTGGCAGGTGGTGTCGGTGTTGGTGCTGGTGTTGGCGACAGCGGAGGCTTGGATCAGGCTTGGATCAGACCCGTTAGGATGTCGAGAACTCGTTCGCCCGTTGGCGTTTCTCGAAACGGACACACGATGGGGGTCTCAATCCAACAAACCCCCAGAGGATCGGGCAACGACTCGCGAGGGATGATAAGTTCCACCAGGAGCTTCCCTGTCCAGCCTCAAAAAAGGGTTGTCGATCGCGAGGGGCGCGGCAGAGGCGATGGTCCGGGCGTTGGTGTGCAGAGACCGAGGCGCTTGTTACTCGCGAAAGAGAGTTCAGAAGTGAGCGAGAGTTGGGGTTGGGTCGAGTGACCGTCACGCCCAAATTGGCCAAAAAACAAAGACGTGGCTGGTTGCCGTGAGTGAAATTTGATCTGGTTCCGTCACTGACCCACTTCTTGAATCTCGCTCGTGGGACTCTGTGTGGGGGAGGGGAGGACAGGGACTTGCCAAAGCTGATATTCTATGAAATACGATACTAATTCAATATACAGGGTATGGGGGAGTTCCAGGCGGCGGTGTGACACCGCAGCAACCCCCAGAAATCCTGTGAAGCCACCTCTACGCAATTTACACATGTCGACTGGGAGGATGTAACGCGCTTGGATCCGCACCAGTCAAAACCTGACCACGCAGGTGGGGTACGAAGATGGAGGAGACCCAGCCAATAGTCTGGGCTTTGCCTGAGAAAACAAGATGCCTGCGGAAGTGTAGAAAATCTAGCTGCCTGATGGCATGCTCTCAACTTCGATTTCATGGTCGTCACTTGGACTGAATATGCGTCATTTTTCGATACAGCTGCTCTTCATTGCTGCCCCTCCGTAGGCGTTAGAATCTCCTCGCAATGAGTGCGTGGTGGTCACAGCCAGTATAGGTAGGCTACCTACACTGGTTGCGTCTATGGACACTCCTGCAGATCGCGATGCCTTGACACCACCATCTAGCTGTGAGTCAACGATACCATGGGGCCATCAGGCAACGCATACGTGATGCCGTTGTCGTTACCAAACGCTCACGCTTCTCGGATTCCATGTGCGTAGCGTATAACATTACTTTGAAGCAAGAAGCTCAACCGTAGCGAAATATCTGTGTATTTGATGAATCCAGTAGCCACCATGTCTTCACCATTGGGCAGCACGATTCGGCCAAGCTGATAGAGCTCATGAAATAAATGGACTTCCTGGCTCACCTTCCGCTGTCGGCGAATCACGACAAGTCTCACATCACCAGATCCGGGTCGCCCTGGCAAGATACCGCGCAATCTCGCACTCGTTCACCGCCATGGCCGCATGTTTGATCTTGCCCAGTGCAAAGGCGAGCAGCGCGTACTCTTGGATCAAACCCGTCGTGGGCACTTAATTTGGTGGCTCCTCGTCTGCGACAGCCGAGATCATGTCGTGCACATACATTGCGTACCCTCGCGTCCGCTCCATTTGACGTCGAACGGTCGGACGTCGATCCACCACACAGGCGTATTGCAGGTGTTCCTTTCCCGGCAGCTACGGCTTCCTGGCGCGGGATCTCCATATCCTCGTGCTGGAGTTTGCTGTCCGTGACTAGCAGTTGCCCCAAGCTTGTGGAACTTGCCCGGTTCATGATCCACGAGTGCCGTGAAAAGGGGGTCCTTGTCCTCGCATGACATGGACCCCCGCTTGCATTCTTGACAAACCGCCAAACTTGTGAAGGCTGGTCGAGTCCTCTTCTCCCTGATGAACAGCGATCATAGACCGTGGGTCACCCACTCATCCCAAGCTACTATCTTGCACCGTCCATGACGTGAGAAGTGATAAGGGTACACGACAGTAAACTGTAGCCATCTCCGTGGCCATCCACACGCATCCTCACCATTCGCTTCAAGCTAAGATTAGCTGTGTAGGCGCAGGTTGGTTTTGAAGGCCACACCTACAGCGCATAATAACGAGAAGGCTACCTTGCGCCAAAAGTGTGAGTACCTAGTCTGACACTACTGTAGGTGATTGATTCGTCGCGAAGTGGGTGTTGCTCGTTCAGCCTGTCGCCTCGTGCTTTGTGGTGAATGGAACAGCGCTCAGACGGCGAGTCAACATGCTCTCGCTGAACAGCTATGGAGTCGGCAGAGGGACCAACAACAACAACAACAACACCGCTCATGTCTCGCTACCCCGTCTGAACATGAACAGTGGGGGACCTCGTGGACCCTCCGCGTTCTCTTGTGCCCTGACTCCGACCCGACCACGCGAGATCCGATCGCTCGGCAAGCTAGAGCTCACCCGACGGATCGAACACCCATTGTATCGCACAACGGCTGGGTGCGTTTCCTGGGACTACAGTAGAGATGGATTGGTTAATGTCGCCATGCCCTTATTGTTATTGAGAGCTCATGGCGTTCGTAGCTACGATTACGGTCGGCATCTCGATATCCCAGACGTCGCACTGAGTGTCCCCAAGCATTCACGACCGGCCGGATTTACGAAGGAGTTTGTGTCGGGTCCGTTTAAGGATTCTAGTCTCACCTCGATCGATAAGAGGTGCGTTTGCATGCGTATGTACGAGAACTTCTGCAGGGTACAATCGTCTTAATGCTGACTTTGTCGCTCGATTCTCCCACCAACCAAACTCGATCGGTTGTAGTAAACTGCGCGCTGAATGCTGGGAGCGGAAGGTGGAAATCCGCACCAAGCAGATGAAGATCAAGTACGAGGAACTGCAACAAGTACGTTTTTTTTTCTTCCAAGCGTGGGTAGTCAATCGTGTACAACCAACCTGGATACGCTGGCATACATACTGACTGACGCATCAACGTGTGTGATGCTGTTTAAAGTCCCTTGAAGTCAAAAAGGAGCAGCGCAAGCGCGAGCGAGACGCCCGGCGACGTGAAATGGAGCAACGCCATCACGCGGTCGTGGTGATTCAGTCGCGCGCTCGAGGTCTCCTTGACCGGCGTTACGTCGCTCAAATCCGACATGAGAAGGCAACGATCGCGGCCATCACGATCCAGCGCTCGTATCGTTCATTTGCGCAGGTACAACGCGCCAAGCAAGCTCTTGACGCCAAGAAACGGGACCGCTGCAACATGTACGCGCGAAAACTGCAGCGCGTTGGGCGCCAGTTCCTGCTCCGCGAAGATGCGAAACGTCAGCTTGTTGAACTGAGACGCGAACATGCAGAGAGACGAAAATCACGGCACCGGCTTCGCGGTGGTCAAGGGGGCGGGTATACCATAGAGGGTGACGCCGCGACAGTGATTCAGCGTGTTGTTCGTGGGTATGTTCAGCGACGCGAGCAGCGTCAAATGAGCATGCGTTCTGTTCGCAGCAGTACGTCAAGCGGAGACGCCAAGGACGATCGAGACATGGGCACTATGATGGGGACGCTCCCTGCACGAGCAAAGCCCAAGGTGGTGCGCCGAACAATTACGGCTATGAAAATACGCAAGCGAGAAAAATCGGCGAATCGGCTCAATCTGTAAAAGCTATCTTCTTTGTTTTCTTTTCTTTTCTCTCTCCCGCCTTACCACACCACCACGAAAGGAAAAACAATCCATGTAGTTTCACGTGGGACGGGAGAAGCGACACCGTATAGCGCGGAACGCGAATCCAGCAACGCTGTCCAGTACCGGCGCACCAATTCCCTCTTTTCACAGCTCCGTCTTGGACGCTGTTCAAACCTGAGTACAGTGATGGACTTGCCCGCATGACGCCAAAGCAGTGGACCCCGACTGGATATATAGTCGCACTAGTCAAACGTCTCCGACTTGGGGAAGAAGCCCAAAATGTCCTTGATGAGCATGTTCCACACGACCTGTACCACGACCTCGGCCACGATAAGCCAAATCACGATCCACTCGAGTTTGGTGTCGTGCTGGTGCGCGAGCTGCTGACTCAGCACGTCCAGCCTGCAAGTGACGTCACATACAATAGATCAGTAAGGTTAGGCAACAACACGAAACCTAAGCATTATCTCGTCGGGGTTACGGAGCACACACTAAGATGGTCACGTACAATTCTCGTAAAATGTCGAGACGGGTATTGAGGATATGCACACGATTGTCCACATCGAGGTATTTCATCACCTTCTTGTACAAAGGCTCATACTCGTCCTCCTCCCAGAAGAAATCTGGTTCATCCAGGATATCCGAATTCAGGTTCACATCACTCCGCTAGCAAGTTGGAGGAGGGTGTGAGCGTTTTGTTGTACGCCTGCCAATTTACCCATTTAATCGTTCCCCCTCGTTTTCATACCTCAATGAATAACCGGCCGATGAGCTTGGAAATATCACTCTGTGAGTACTTGATAGAACCCGTAGTTGCCAGGTTTTGCGGAACGTGTTTGGTTTCACGAATCGTGTCCTCCACACGCTCTTCAAAGACGTCCAGCTTGGAGGACTGCGCCATCGCAAACGAGATGGCCAATTTCTCGGATGCACGCGTGCTACTCAACGTAAATGAGTCGTTCATGATGCGACTGGTTTCACCGTACGTGTAGTCCATGTCTTCCACTTCCACCTGTTTGACGGGGCCAACCGAGAATGCCGACAGCGCTCGTAGATGCGCCTGCTCCTCCGTGCGGGTGAGCCCCCAAAACACCGTACAACCCGTGCTACGCCATTCAAAGAGCCCACGCCCATACAAAGTAGTTACTTACCAGTCATCTCATCCCTCCCCACCCCAATAAAGAAAGCCATTCGTCCAGTGTAGTAAGGCAACGTACGCGAAGTAGAACACATCTTTTTGTCGGTACGCGCGCAACACATCGCTGTCTTCATTGCTGTACAGCCACGAACCACCACCACGTCAACGCTCACGGACCCACCAGCTCTGCACATTCAAAGCCGTCACCACAGACAACAACAACCGATGCACGTACCCTTCCGGGAGAGGTGCGCAGGTCGAATGGATGGCACCCATGTACATCTTGTGCATCCATCCATCCGGGTGCAGTTCTCCACCGGGCAGCTGGCCGGTTTCCACGCGCTCCAGCCACTTGAACAGCTTGAAGAGCTGCAGCTTGTCACACGTGCAGTACGCCGATACGCGCAGCTTTTGTTGGCTCGGGGGTTGCTAGTTGGTTAATCGTCACCAGTATCAGTATCAGCATCACCATCAGCATCCCCCACCAACACCAGCATGTACATTCGGCCAAACTTCCACGTACCCGCATGTGTTTCTTGATGCTGCGCATGCGGGAACGGCGCGTCACATGGCTGTCGCGCACCATGGGCGGCGACGCGACCGGCGGGCGTTGGCCGCGACTGCGCCCTCCAAAGCCACGCCAGTTCGTGCGCGGCACCAGCGTGCGTGTGGGCTGTACCTGTGGCTCCACGACCGTTGGCGTGTAGTCCTGCGCGGGCCGCTCGTAGTACGGGTATCGATCGTGGTCGCCATTGCTGCTATCATCGCCGTCATCATCGTCGCCGTCATCGTCGCTCTCACTGGACGCAGCGCCTGAGCTGTACTGAGTAGCCGAGCCATAGTGATAGCGATGGCTGCGGTGCTCTACTCCACACCAGCCAACGTATCCCCCACAATAATAGCATGAGCAAATCCCCCGCAACCATACATATACCTATCAGCAGTTGGGCCATGTAGTGAGTGGCATGCGACGGCGCTCACGTACGGTCGTTGTAGACGGCGGAATCCGAGTTGTAGTTGAGCGAGAGCTCGCCCCGCGCCAGCAGCGGCGAGTTCTCGTTGCTGCCTTTGTCGGGCGTCAAGTCCTGCTGCGGTGTCGCCATATAGAGAGCGACTGCGAGTCGGGAAATTCGCCGACGATATGAACTGTCGTCGAGATGCCGCCCCGCATGTTCCGCAAAAGTGAACCGTGGTGTGGTCCAGTGGCGGCTTGTTTGAAGTCTGCACAAAGGTTCACGAATGTACTAAGATAGCGGAAGGTATTGAGCCAGGCAGATACCGGTTTGGGGACGGCGATCTTGAAGGGGTGCGTTGAGATCTACCGCACTGCTGATCCAGCACAATGATGCAGCGATGCAAGCGACCATGCACGCTATCCCTGAGTCCTGCTCAAGGGCAATGACTATTAACTAGCGATCAAGCCTTGCGTGCTGCGTGTTGTCTTGTGGTTGGAGACTGAGGGGTATCACTCGATGGCTCCCCTCCCCCCCTAGCACTGACATGCACGATTGTTGGCCATGGTGACGAGTCGCATGCGACGTCCGACCTGTCAGGCACATATAGAGAGCGCGAGAGAGACTGATGGACTGACGGACTGGCCACTGTGCTTAGATGGTGTGACTTACACCAGCTCGCTCCTGCTTGCTTTGGCCCGTCGTCGCCGCGGCATCCCATTCGCTCAACACACACTACGCTCCACCACTGAATTCTTTCCATTGGCATCACTTCTACCGACACTCCACCACTAGCCGATGAAGCAAACGCCCAGAAGCTCTCCTACGTTGACTATGGTGGCCCAGGACGACGATGCAGCGCAGCGCAAGTACGAGCGCGCCAACGCGCTTGTGACTTCCATTTTCAACAAGTATTACAACGGTTCGGCACGGGCCGTGGATCCGTTCGTGGTGCGCTGCCTGCAGGAGGAGGAGCCACGCCTGCTGGGATTGCAATGCTATCTCGAACAGGTACGACCGAAACCCTGACATACACACATTCATACTCGTCCCAATGGCCACATGAGCACGTACGTCTCATCATCTACCCCTGCGCGCCGTTCTTTCTATCAAACACAGGGGCCTGCGGAGCAAAGTCGCGGGCGCAAGCAGTCTAATACGATGGAAAACGCCGTCAGCGGCCATGCGCCCCCCACTCGTACGCTCATAACTCATTCGATGGCGCTAGCAGCAGCACCAACTGCCACTGAACCTCTTTCTCTCTTTCTCTCTCGTTCTCCATGTATAGTCCTGTCACGTCTCTTTGGTCTCTGTGGGAGTGGCTTGCTCATGAACGGGCCAGGCTCCATCATGTACGTACTCGTCCCTTTTGAACAATTATGTATGCAACCGTGCTCTTATCGGCACTGCTTCCACGCAGGCGTGAATGGGATGCTGTGAGCCAGCGAGAGACCAGTGCGGGTGGCGACGCTCACACCGCTCGCGCCGAGTATATCGCTGTCGTGGACCGCATCCTGCCCGGATGGGACCACTCGTGCGAGTACCCGATCGCGCAGCAGCACAAGTTCTGGCAGGATGACGCCGCCGTCACGCACTGCCCCTCGTGCGGCGTCTGTTTCTCCTCCTCGGCTCCCTCTTTCCTTGCGGCGTCATCCCCCTCTCCATCTTTCACCTCCCCCTCCTCCTCCTCTTCCTCCTCCTCGTTCTCCTCCTCGAGTCTGCTGCCGCCTCGACGTCACCACTGCCGTCTCTGCCTCGACATTTACTGCTCGGCCTGTTGCTCGGCCTCCGTGGAGATGGCGCTCTGCCCCGGTGCCCCCGTACGTCTGCAGCGAGTATGTGCCTCGTGTCTCCAGGACTATGAACGCATGCAACAACTTCGCGAGGGTCAGCGCATGCTGCAGGACAACCGCGAGCTGGAGCAGCGTCTGCGCGAGATTCAGAGCGCCACCGAGAAAGCACTGGCGCGAGGGCTTCGTGAGGAAGTCCTTCTTCGTGAACGCGCCACCCTGGCGGGTTGTGACCTACAGGCACTGGACACGCGCATCCAGGGCCTGCTGGGTGGCAGCCCTATGCCCCTGCATGTGCGCCCTCCACCGGCGCACCGCTTCATGCCGAGAGAGGCCTCGCTCTCGGTGGACGCCAACGAACAGCTCGCGTTGGCGCACCGACAGCTGCGCATGGGCGTCAAGGTGGCGCAGTGCCGCGCCTCCCGCGTGCTTCAGAAGATGGATGTAACCCTGCAGGCCCTGCGGGAGGCGCTAGTGTTCCATGGCTCGCAGTGGCACGTGCTTCTTCGCGCCGGGCTGGCCTCGTTCCTCGTACTACGTGAGCTACGGGTGTTGGCATTCACGAATCGTAGCATCCGTGAAGGTGTGGTCCGGTATCGCTGCGAGGCCAAGTGCATCGCGTGGCAGCCCTGGTACGACGGCGAAGGAGAGGGTGCCGAGAAGGTAGAGAGTAGGGAAGAAATAGATGGAAGAGTGGGGCGCCTGCGTGCCATGCTGTGGTTACGGGAATGCCTGCAAGACGCTGGCGCGCGGACGTACCTCACGGATCTGGCCAAAGCCGTTCGCGCCCAAACTGCTGACAGCTCGGACAGTTCCGGATCGGAGACCGACGACGACTCGGATGAACTCACAAAGGCCAAGAGCCAGCGACCGCTGTGTGATGCTGTAGCCTGTGGTGATGATGACGGAGCGGCGGCAAAGAAGCTGACGACGGCTGAAGCCACCGCGCGGGCTGTGTTGACCACGACGCGATCACCCTCCTCGCCATGGAGCAAGGTATACGCATTCATTCGCTCGAGGTGTGACGCGTCCCCGGCGGCGCTCGAGTTTGATGCGCAAATCGATCGGGATGTGCGTCGCACGTTTGGTGTCTCGGCCTCGGGCCGTTCTCGCACATCATCCGCCTCAACCGTATTGACCACCACATTGGCGCAGCGTCAAGACGCACTTCGCAATGTGCTGCGAGCCTTCTCGAGCGTCAACTCTGAGGTGGGGTACTGCCAGGGCCTGGATCGTGTGGCCGCATTGCTGTTGACCGTGACAAATGGACGTGAAAGTGATGCCTTCTGGCTGCTTACAAGCCTCGTCGCCGCGCCTCGTTACCAGCTTGAGCGGCTCTGGGCTCCAAGACTGCTGCATCTTGGATTGCGCATCTTCCAGGTATGTACATTCCTCGTCGAGTCTAAGGCGGGGATTTTGCTCCAGACGCACGATTAATTGATTGCATTCGTTTTCTAGCTGGAAAAGTTGATGAAACGTCATCTGCCGGAGGTCTACACTCACCTGACTGAGATGGAGTACCCCACGGGTGTCTTCGCGACCGGGTATGTGAAGTCGCTATGGAATTAAATTTTATTGTTTTGCTGATGGGCGTGCAAAGGCGAAAGGTGTTGGGCTAGTTTGACGTTATTGTTTGGTTTAGATGGTTCCTTACACTATTTTCCAATATGGAGACACTCCCACACAGCGTGGTGCTCCGTGTATGGGACGGCTTCCTCATCCTTGGCTGGAAGCACCTATTTCGTGTGGCGTTGGCCATCCTCCACGGCCTTCAGGTGCGTTGTCATTCCCCTAGAGCATTGGTTGCCATACTGACTAATCATCAAAACGACTTGGTGAATGTGATAAATATCAGCCACATTTACTTGAGAGCTCGTTTGAAGAGCTCCCACAGGTCTTTCGCGAACTACCAAGCCTCGCTGTGAGTTGTTGCTTACAATCCAGTGTTGATAACCATGAAATTGGTACAAGGAGCGGTTGTCATCTCAAAGCATCTCTCGCTCTTGTTTTCTTGCAGCCACAGCTCATGCACCCATCATCCCTGTTGGCCATCGCCTCTCAATTCAAGGTACGCGTCAGAATTATGACACTATACTTTCTGCTGTTGGTGGCAAACCCAAGTGTTCCAATTCTACCCTTGCACGGTGTAATTTAGGTCACCACGAGCCAGCTGCAAGCGCTGGAGCGCGAACACGAGACCGCGCTCACCAACGCCAACAGGAAAAAGACAGTAGTGGTGCCCCAGGAGGTCACGAGTGAGTCGGCGGAGACACCGACGCCGACGCTAACGCAAGAAGTAACAGTTACGAAAACAAGCATCGTTGTTCACGCAGAAGTAGCGAATGGGGACGAGATTGAGATTGAAAGCGGAACGGATTTAGCTACAGAAGCCACGGCCGCAGCGAGAATCGTCCCAGTCAATCTCTCTATCGAACCACCCGTACACGCTGCAGTGCCGACCGCTTCGGACGATAAAGGTCACGGACCCGACCCAGCTCCTCAATGTTATTCACCGCCATCACCACCGCCACTGACATGGACCCCCGCCCCTTTCGTGCTACCCGAGGCACCCGATAACAACTCTGGGTTGGCTGATCGTCGTGCAAGCAGCCCGTACAGTAATACGCTCTTGCCCATCGGCCGTCGCCGTCGCTGGAGTGACAACGAGCCGATCGGGTGGCGTTCTGCTACAAAAGTGTTAGTCGACAGTGAGCAGGCTCGACTCGCTCGACGTCGCAGCATCCATGGCGAACACAGCGGCGAAGGTGCTGGTATCGCAGTCAACAATGCGAAATCGCGTGGAAGTACGCGTGTCGCGACGGTTTCCTCGCTACCCACACCGTTTGATGCGGCACCTATCAACTATGACCTACCTCCGCTCAACGCCAACTTCTTCTTCTGAGACCTCGTGAATCCGTACGATGGCTACAGTGAAAGAAAAAAAAAAATCAAAAGCTACTGCCTTCGTACTCCGTGCTGTGCCCCGCCGTGGTATAGTAACGACCGTGAGTTCCATCGTATCACACGTATCGTCCTAACTACACACAATCAAACATATCCTTTGGATGGATACGATATGTATCCCTCTTGCGGATGTGTGTTTGTTTCTTTTTAAAGTTTGCGCAAGTTCAAAAATCCTTGCGCATGCTCATCCGAGCTGTATGATATGGATACAAGCGCGCGGGCGGGTAGCGCGAGAAACGCAGTCACGTCAATGCCGCTGAGCTGACCGGCACGATGATGCAGGCGACGTGTCACGAACGAGTTGGAGAAAACTAGCTCTGTATCATTCGTTGCGCTCTCGGAATGCGGTCTCGCCACCTCGAGGGCTGGCTCGTTATTCACAAGAACGCGAATGACTGGTGAGGATGACGTGAAGAAGGCTGCCTGAAGATGATAGAGACCCGGCAGTGCCGTCGTTACCGCGCACACCGCCTCCTCATCGTTCAGACCCTTGTAACTCGTTGCGGTGGATGCGACTGCAGAGCCACTGCTACTAGTAGACGAACACTGATTATTGCTGACAGCCGGCCAGGTGAACACCTCAGGACAGGTGTTGACCACTTCCGTTGTCCATGGAATTAGATGTGATTTCCTCATCGGACGGCCAGACTTCCAAATCTAAGCGACACGAATCAACAGGTGCTGGAGTCAAAAACGAGCATAATAAATCACACAAATGAGCAATCCCACAGATTGGCGCATTGGGCTGACCGTACGTAGCGTGCTTGATACATTTCGCTGCGTAGTTGGCGGCGCATGAGGGCGACCTGTTCCGTCAGTGTGTGGAATTCCTGCTGGTTACCTTGCCGTGTGTGCTGCTCCATGCACCACCGCCGAATCTGCTGGAGGGAATCGGACCGACTCGCCTGCCACGCCTCAGCCGTTTTGTGGTTAGCGGCGACCGACTTGGCTAGCATTTCATGCTCGGTCTGCAGACACTCGACGATACTGAGCAAATCCTGCTGAACAACAGCAAACCATTGGCCCAGCCATAATCACGTAAGCATCACTATACATGCCATTCACAGAGTTTCTTGAGGCTGAACGGTCTACCATGCTTCTTTTCAGCTCTTTGAATTGACCGGTCTCTGCCAACTCGCTGCGGAATTCTGACATCTCTGTACGCAACGCTGCATGTGTGGCATCCTCTGGTGACGAATATCATCACATGGGCCCATCATTATTTACCAAGATGAATCAATATACCTGTGTCACCAGCTCTACAGCTGCTCTGCTTTTCAGATTCTTTCAACGCACCTGCAACTGTCTTGGCTGCAAGCATCTGGACCGCCTCGTTTCGATCGAGTTTGTTCTTCACTTTGCTCTCCATGTCCAAACACCACGCTTGTTGCTGTGAATCATCACTGTTTTTCTGCGCACGCCATCTCTCTTGCCAGTCTGTGAGCTGTTGTTGCTGGTTCTTCTGGAGATCCTGCAACTGCCTGTCCAGGGCTTTCGCTTGATCGCGGTCTGTGGCAAGCCATTCGACACGCATTTGCTCGCTCCAGACAGTGCATATCTGCTTTAGGCGTTCATCTTCAATGCCACAAGTCCGTTCATCTCCACCATCCCATTCTTGCATGCGCGCATCCACCATCCTCTGCAGGGTGTCCTTGGTCACATACTGATCGTGGATGCGCTGCATCACCGCCTCGTGGCTCGCCGTGAGCTCGTTTTGAAAGCCCAGCTTCAGCGCCTCGTGTCTTTCCTCCACCACCACCATCAAGCTCTTCTCCCGCCTCGCTGCATCCTTACGGGCATGGCGCTCGCGTGTGGCGCATTGCGACTGTGCATCGCGTTGCGCCTCACACACACCCTGCAGAACCGCCTCCAGCCGCTCAATCTGCTGGCTCTGTGCGACCAATAGCGCAGCAACGTGGCGGAATGTCGCCGTGACCGTGTGCTGCACGTTCCTCCATTCGCGTTCACTGGACAGACTGGCTTGCAACGCATCCACTGACATGTCCTCGCTATTGGTGGTCATGGCGCGTGGATGTAATATGCTCTGACACGATATCCGGCCCTCAACAGAGCGTACTGTACACTGGACGTGACTCCTCAAGATCCTTCCTTTTCGTTAAGTACGTATCGTGGAGTATTCAAAACGAACTTAGTCGAAATAGGTGACGCGAAGGTACGCTTTGGCAAGGGGGGGGAAATACAGCGATGGCTGCAGCAGCGCACCCAGCACACCCGCTATTCACGTTTTCAATACGGAAGCGCGATCAACCAAGCAAACACATCATGGCGGCCGCGGGGATGCGCTTTTGCCGGGAGTGGTGAGTGCGGTGGATGGGTGTGGGATGTGGGTATGGGGACGGCTGACGGTTGAGACAGCAGCGCCTAGGATGCGCGGGGCAGTGGGTCCGCGTCTGTATCAATGAAGGGCGCCGTGATCTGTCTCGTGCTCCATATTGACCCGGTTGACGTGACGGTACTCAATACTTTTGTGTGTGTTGTGTACCTGTCGGGAAACGATCCATCTATTGGCTGGATCGGATTGCAATGGGGCAGCAACAACATGTTGTACCCGAGCCAGGACCGCGAGTTTCGGCGCCTGATGTTTCGCTGCCGTAACTGCGGACAGGCCGAGGAGGTGGACGAGAACTGTATTTATGTCAACGAGCTGGTCAAGGACACGCGGTACGTGATGGTGATGGAGTGATGTCATTTATATGAAGCAAGGAG
>JAADWT010000033.1:0-48685 GCA_023336285.1 Pythium grandisporangium
CCCCCCCCCCCCCAGTCTATATGCCGTCGCCGGGGGGATTTGGCTTAATTCCGGGTAACCATCAATGGATAGCCAGCCAGCCCAGGGGTTTGTGTCTGTGTGTGTTTGGTGTCGTCTAGGAAAGCCTACTGTAGAACGCGATGCAGGACGAGCATCCGAGACATGCACACTACTGCTTAGGCCAAGATCCATCATGGACCTTGGAGAGTTCATGCGCTTCTGAAAGTCGTACCGTATACCGCAGCGCTCGCCGTGGCCATGGCCGTAGGTTCTTTGATTTCCTGCATTCCCTCGTGCGAGTGTCATTTGCGAAAACATCCGACTCCATCCTCGCAGGTCAAATCAGTCCGCGGTTGTGGGTTCACACGTCAGATATTCGCCAGCGGTTGTGGGTTCAGAATATGGAGAAAGAAGAGGTTGATGGCCGATACCATTCATTTCAGAATAAGGAGATCCAGTGATAGCTGACCCACCTTTCTTGTGCATTCTCGATGCCGTGCTTGATGGCGCGCCATGCTTTATTCCTGCTGCTTGCGGTGGCAGCATGTGGGTGGGAGCAGACGATGGTGCATGCATCCATCTATCCAGTGAGAAGCCAGGACTCGAGCCCACCCTTCCAGCATGCCGAGAAGATGTTTGCCAGCAACCACGGCCCCATGCTGGCACGCAGCGGGACGTCGAGCATCACAGTGGATGTGGTAGGCGAGAACGTCACGGCCGCCATGAACGGCTGGCGCCTGGTGGTGCTCGTGTATCATGTGGAGCGAGACACCACGATTGCAGAGATTGCCGATGATGTGAAGATGCTGGTATGCTTCGATGACGACCAGGCTGCGCAGCTCATGGAGCTGCCAGGGGTCTCCTCGATGGAAAAGCAGGTTTTCCACGTGCAGAATGAGCGCGTGGCTGCTTCGGTAACGTATGACGTGGACGAGGCCGGCTGGATGAACACGCAGATCTTCGTTTGCTCGGACCTCAGTGGCGCTGCGTCCATGATGCCGTTTAAGGGCACGATGGTTACCCGGCACGCGTTTGGGTTCCTGCCGGGCGTCATATACCGAATGCTTCCCATCAGTGGCGCTGCCGCCGTTGTCTACCTCGGGTTATTCGCGGTTGTGGTCGTGCGATTGATCAAGGATCGCCATCGGATTGTTCCATTGCATTACGGTTCCTTCTTCGCGCTGCTCGTGAGCACTGGTACGTGTGGCTTTGAGTGACACTGTACCAGCCTGTGCACTGTAGATTTCATTGATTTGACCGTATACGTCTTCTCTGTGTGATTGTAGCTTCGACCGCTGCCTGGTGGTATGGGTTTCACGATATGAACGAGACGGGGGAACCCATGCGCCGCCCCTACCCGACACCATTCCTGGTCGCGATTGTCCTTAATGTACGTCCACTAACCACCATTTTCTATCCATTTGCCATGCCGTGGATTTGTGATCTTAGTATATTCACTAATACGATTGAAAATATTGTTGATGCCACACATTGATCCCATCACACAGGCGCTAATGCACGCAGTGTCGAATCTGTTTTGTCTTGTGGTATTCCGTGGTTATGGCCTTAGCCGAGACAGCTTTCACCGCCACGAGGTCGTACTGATGACCCTGCTTGCGGTGGCATATTTCGTGTCAAACGTGAGAGATGTCCTCACGCGAGGCGTGCATAGCGGCTTTGAATCTCGCGATGGACCAACGTTGTTGTCGTATGTGGATGGCTATTGCAGCCTAGTGATGAGGGGGTGGGCCTTCGTAAGCAAGCAGCCGAGGGGGTCAACCAAAGCGGCTGTGTGCTCGTCCCTGATGAATTGGCTGACAGTTTACGCACTGATCGTCACTCAGGTCTGCTCGATGGCGATACATACTTACGCGAGTGCACCAGACTCGGACGTGGGTACTGGGTGGGATTGGCCGCAACTAGTGGGGTGGCCCATGGGCAATTTCATCATCGCTTGGAAAATTTGGCGGCCAGCACAGAGCATCAAGCCATCGCAATTACAACACCGTGATTGATTGGCGCCGCTTTGGGTGACCTCTTTCTTCTTCTCCAGCAGCTTTCCACACAGCTTTTCATATCAAAAGAAGACAAAGAACAAGCTGAAGAGAAGATGGTGAACTGTCCTGTAAACAGTAAACGGTATCAAAGCAATGGGAATGAAGCGTCGAAATTTCAAATTCGTTGGAGTTAGCAGTAGATACGGTATAACTGGAGCTATAGATCACATCGACCGCATTCAACTACGCTGTCAATTTGAATACTTCGATGTACCGCATACAGTGTAGTGCCGGTGTATCTTCATAGCGCATAGTCGCTTGCGCTGGTTATTACTTCCATCGGAGCCGACCCGAAGGAACGTAAGCATACTCTGCTACAAAATGATGCCTTCGTTTGCGATTCGAATGCATATCTTGTGGTATCTTTTCGAATCGCCTATGCGGTAAAACGTTTCACGAGTGTTTCCAGTAGTGGTGGTATCGCTGAGCACCAGAAGCCTTGCCAAATCTCTTGATACCTTGGACTTGGACTACAACGCATCAAACGATGAGGAACGATGTTTTTAGTTGACCCAAGCTGAGCATGATAAGATATTTCCATGGCAAGATAATTAGCCCGAAAGTGGGCGATCCTCGAGTATATATGCTGCCTCCGTTGGCTTCAGTGGTGAAAGTAATGACAGGGCATTGGAACCCACCCAGGTGCAGGACGGATATGGAGTCCTCAATTCAGAAACATAGGCGCTTCCATCAGCAGATTGGCCGCGTGCCTTACCTTCTTCCTCGGATTGCCGATGTTTCATTGTCGTCTTCAACTCACGCGACACCGCCGCCTTGTGTACAGTGACTCGATTTTCCGGGCAACAAACCTTCTTGTACTGTGATCACAGTACTCCTCAATCCTCAATCAATCCAGTGCCGAGTAACACCGACAAGGCAATCATTGAATGACGATGACAATGAGCAAAACTATAGGTTTGATTCAATCAATGTTCCACGGCCTCTCGTATCTGTCTAATCTAGAGCCGTGACGGGGAAGCGAACGAGGTGATCCCGCGCCCAGGAAGGCAGGTAGTAGTATGCCCCGAAACGATGCACACCCGAGATGCACTTGGCATGGCCTGTAACATCCTCGTAGATATCTGTGACGTCACCAGTGGTGAGGTCCACGATCGCAAACGCGCTGCGACGTCCAACGAGGCTCATGATCCACGAGTGAGGCACCACCAGCGAAATCAACTTGCGCACCTTGACCTGCTCCACCAACAACCGCCGCCATTGCGGCTCGAGATCAACGAGCCCGACAAACAGCACATTGTCGGTCTGCTGCGTGCCACGTGGCGCAAGCCACAGGTTATCCGGCTGGCCGGGTAGGAACGCGAAATCCTCCATCGTCTTGGTAGCAAACGTGAACTTGCCAATCTTGTTCTGAAAATTGAGGGCGACCAAAAGCGCACGCTCATCATCCACAAGCGCGAGTCCGTTGGGGAACCCGAGGTTCTTGGCCAACACAGTTACTCGTCCCTTGCGTGGATCAAAGTGCAGCAATCGCCCCGTAGGCATGTGCTCCAGGTTGTCCATCAAGACGGCATTGCGGTGGAAACGCCGCGACGAATCACTAACGTAGACATCTCCATTCTTGCCCACGACCAGGGCATTGAGGAACTTGACGGGGCGAGCACCCACCGTGGAGAATACGACTGTCTTGCCCCCCGCGGCGTCCATCAGCACCAGCCCCTTGTAGGCATCGGCGACCAAGAGCACGTGCGTATCGGAGAAGAGCTTGGCGTTGGGGATCCGAGCGAGGTACTTGGTGTAATGCTTGGCCTCAGCAAACACGAGTCCAAGCGGACGACCACAGCGCGGTTCGCTCTCCAGAGAACCACAGCTCGCGATGAGCTCACCCGTGCGCGCAAAAGGATGCATCGTGAGCTGTTCCTGCGCATCGCTCGTCAGGAAGACCACACGTCCGTCGCGCATGCCAATAAATGCGCGCTCGCCATCCGGCGCGATCGCCATATCCTCCGCTGACAGCGCCTTGTTCACGAGTACAGATTCCGCGCGGCGCAGTACGTCATGGTTGGCGGTAGAGGCCACCTTCGCGAGGTACTGGCTCTGCTGGGTCAGCGTGCGCAGCTCGTACTCGGGCGCGAACTCGTTCGGCTCGATGGGCGCTGGGACGTACTCGAGCGCGAGCGAGAGCAGCGCCGCCAGTAGCGTCAGCACGAGCACGCGCGTGGACAGCAAGTCGGAGACGGACAAGACAGGCGACGACGGCGGTGGTGGTGGTGCTGCTGCTGCTGCTGATGGTGATGCTGGGGATGCTGGCGATGACGATGAAGCAGCATGGCTGCTACTACTAGCGGCCGATTCGTCAGCAGTTGTCGCCTTCTTTCGGGCCATGGTTGACGTCGTTGGCGCTGGTTGCGGCACCTGTTGGATGAAATGGTGTTGGTGTTGGTATCGTTGTTGGCGGAGCGAGCAATGCAGGCGGGGGTGTGGGTGCTCAGGAGAGGGAGGGAGAGATACTGCCGCACACGACCCGATGCCGCAGTTCGCGTGATCGTGAGTCACGCAACGAACGCACTGCCAAACGGAAGGTGTACCGTGTGCGACGCAACAAGCATGACGTATGTGAACATCGGTCGGTGTCGTTTTGCAAAACAAGGTGCGCGTATTACCGGTACTGGGCTTCGGTGGTACATATAGTTCCTTTTGACCTTTTAATGGGAATTGATTGTGTAATTGTACCGTGATTTGATATTTGAGCTGCTGTTGATGCCCTTTCAACGCAATAATGACGCTCCATGTAGCAATCACAAGGCGGGAACGAAGGATACATGAATGAAGGTGCATCTGCTACTTGTCATCGATACCCTGACGGCAATTCCTGCGTTGTGAGTGCGCCGTGCTTCGATATTGAAGGCGGCTGTTGATGCCCTTTCGACGCATCAATGACGCTACCTGTTGCAATCACAAAGGGAAGGACAGGCGCGGATGAAGATCGACATGCATGATTCTTCTGTATCAATGGCCGTGCTATCCTGAGGGACCAACGACCCACTCACCTGTATACACGCTCGTTCTGGAGTGGAGGCAACACTCCACCCGCGGTCACCAAAGCGATTGCCTTCACCTCACGCCTTCGGAATGAAAACGCCGATTCCTGGCATCATTACTAAAATTACGCAGCCGCAATCAGCACCATTCCATCGATTCAACTCACAGTCTCAAGATATCAAGCGGCATGTCGAGCAACAAGGTACCTGCCCATTGGGATGCCGGCCGCATTCAGTCACTCCGGGGCAAGGTCGCGATCGTAACGGGTGGGAACTCAGGCGTTGGCTTCGAGACGGCACTGCAACTCGCGCACCATGACGCTTGCGTCATTCTAGCCTGTCGCAACGAGGCAAGGGGGAATGAAGCGGTCCACAAGATCGAGGGTGCGATCATGAACGGCAGCGGGTCCGTGATCTTCATGCAGCTGGATGTCGGGTCACTAGCCAGTGTGAAGAGCTTCGTCGACGCCTTCCAAGCCAGGTACGATCGATTGGATCTGCTTATCAACAATGCTGGCATCATGGCTGTGCCCTACGCTACGACACCAGACGGACTGGAATCGCAATTCGCCACCAACCATTTGGGTCATTTCGCCTTGACTGCTCAACTGATGCATCTGCTTCGCGCCAGCGCGCCCTCACGTGTCGTCTCACTCAGCAGCGTTGCGTATCGCGATGCCTCAATGGAGCCCAGTGCCATCGTGACCACCAAGGACGCGTACGACCCTATGGAGACATACGGCAAGAGCAAGCTCTGCAACCTCCTGTTCGCATTCGAGTTGGACCGCCGCCTACGCGTGGGCAATATCACCGGCGTCACCTCCGTGGCTTGCCACCCGGGCATTACCAAGACCAATATATTGACCACAAGGAAGGAGAACCTCAACGTCATCAAACGCACGGTCATCGGACTCCTCATCAGTTGTACGGCACAGAATGTGGAAATGGGTGCACTGCCATCGCTGTACGCCGCAACTGCGCCTGCCGTCACTGGTGGTGATTTCTATGGGCCGAAGAATATGCTTGGGATGCGTGGGCACCCTGCGCTTGAAGATCCACGGGAAAACGCCACGTGCAAGGAGACTGCGGCCGCGCTGTGGAAGGAAAGCGAGCGCCTCGCAAACCTGTCGTTCCAGTTGTGAGAGTATTCCAACTCTGCACGGTGGTAGAAGAATACGTTCTCAACCTTGTCACTTTTTTTCTTCTCCTCTCTTTTCGATTTGACAGATTCATTCCAATCATACTCAGAGACCACGAATTGAATCATGTTTCACAATACCACAGGAGAGTTTCGTGCACTGTATTCGCCATGGCTGGACAAAGTATCACACAACCTTGATGCGCTATCATCAGCTAAGTCTCCGTCGGTAGGATCGATTCACTCGCCACTGTCACTCCAATAGTGGCAAGCCACTCCAGTACATGTGGGAAGCGTACCAGCGCTGCCTCTTGCGCTACATCTTGAACGACAACCTCGTAACCATGTACCCACAAAAACTGGAGCACATCGACAAACCCGCTGCGCACAGCTCGTAGCGCAGCAACCGCTGTGCAGCCTTCCTTCCGATTTGCATGCAGCCATTCGACCACCTCGAGGTGCCCAGCCGCAGCGGCGGCATCCATCGCCAGCGTCGTACAGCCCTCGCTCCGATGCTGGTGCAACCAGATGACGACCTCGAGATGTCCTCGTTCCGCGGCGCCATCCATGGCTCTTGTCGTGCAAGTCGCAACACCTTGCTCATGAAGCCAGGTGAGTACCTCCAAATGACCCATCTGAGCTGCACTATCCATTGCCCGGGTCGAATACCCTACGTTTTGGTGCGCATGCAGCCATTGCACGACCGCCAAGTGGCCACGATGCGTGGCCCCATTCATCGCGTTTACCGTGCATCCTTCGGATCGATGCGCATGCAGCCATTGCAGCGTCTCCAGATGCCCATTCATTGCCGCCGAATCCATCGCCTGCGTGGTGCATCCTTCCATACGATTGGCGTGCAACCACACCAACACCTCGAGGTGGTTCTGCCCCGCCGCACGGTCCATCGCGGAGGTAGTGCAGGCACTGCGTCGATGTGTGTGAAGCCATCGAACGATCTCGAGGTGTCCATGCGCGGCAGCGGAATCCATCACGTGATGGTTCCAGTCCGTCATTCGATTGCCGCGATCCTTCTCGTAAATCAACTGGAGAACCGGCAAACTACCCGTTGCCGCAGCCACTAGTTCCGGGTGTGGCATGATATGCAAGCAATCATTCGCATCTAGCCATTCCACTAACGCTAATAGTTCGTGTGAAGCCACACGTGGAGTCACCGTCACGGACCAGATCGTGCTGTCCTCGATATGGTCCCGAAGCCATTGAAGCACATGCACGTGACCATTGCGAACCGCGCCCTCCACTGCGTATGCCGTGCATCCTTCGCGACGACGCTCATGGAGATACTGGAGCACCTCCAGATGCCCATTCATGGCGGCGTTATCCATGGCGCGCGAGCGACAACCTTCACGACGGGTCTCGTGCAGGAACATGACCACGTCCAGCGCGCCAATAAGCGCGGCATTATCCATGGCATCGGTCGTGAACGACTCGGGGCGACGTTGATGCAAGAACTGAACCATCATCAGCTGCCCACAGCCCGCGGCGTGATCACCCTCCGATACCATGGGACTGGCCACGCCACGCTCCACTAGGTATTCCACGACGGGCATGTGACCGCGAGCAATCGCGACCAGCAGCGCCTTCACGCGGCAGAACTGACCGCGCTCCTCCATGAGCCACCGCAAGACCTGCAAATGCCCATAGCGAGCCGCATTCACGAGTGTGGACGCGCTAGCTCGGTCAGCGGGCCGATGCGCGGCCAGCCAGTGCATCAAGGACAAGTCCCCCGTCACCGCGGCCAGCGCCATCGTGTCCATCGCCATGGCACGTGCATGGAAGCCGTGGATGCACTTGATCATGGCACGATCGCGCTTCTCAATCGCGACCCGCATGGCCTCACGGAGCCGCATCTTGAGCAGGAACACGTCCACCGGTGCCTTGCCGTGATGCCCTTCGCGGTAGTGCATCACGCGGGTCACCAGCGTGACGCTCTGCGTGGCAGCGGCGGCAGGTAGCGAGACACACACTGCCATATCCAGGTACGCCTCGATGCCACGCACAACATGCTCCAACGCATAGATAACAGGGCGATGGCGGCACACGCAGTCAGCCGAGGCCAGCACAGGGAGCACCATTAGCGAAGTCTCCACGTCACGCGTCTTGGCCAATTCTTGTTTTTTTCTCTCGATGGAAGCCGAAAATTCGAAAGAGCAGTTACCGAATCACGCTAACTGAGTACATTTGGCGTTGATTGGTTCGAATGAAGGACATCCACGTACTGACACATGGTGTTTAAACGTCTTCTTCCAGCAGTTCAGGATGGTTGTCAAACCATGACGCGATGTGGAAGTGGCCTGCCCATTCAGCCTCATTGCGAAGTGCGCGAGGGTTCGCATTGACCAGGTCTCCGCGTGCATGGAGCCATTGCAACACATGCAGATGGCCGGCCTGGCTCGCATTCATGGAAATGCGTCCGGGCTCGGCTTCGTATCCGTGCTGCCCGAGAAACGAGAGCATATCCACAAACCCTCGAAACCCGGCACCTGATACCGCCGCGACGGTTCCGCCCTCGCTGCGGTTCGTGTGCAGCCACTCGACCACCTCTAGATGCCCCGCACCTGCCGCTGCATCCACGGCTTCCGTCGTGCAGCCTTCCAGGCGATGCTCATGCAACCAAATGACCATCTCCAAATAACCCTCGCGCGCGGCATCATTCATGGCACCCACAGAACAACCTTCAGTTCGGTTCGCATGCAGCCACTTCACCACGGCTAGTTCCCCCGTGATGGCCGCGTCATCCATCGCATCCACAGTACACCCTTCGGACCGGTTGGCATGCAGCCATTGTACCATCTCCAAATGCCCATTCATCGCTGCTCGATCCATCGCCGCCGTGGTGCACCCTTCCGTTCGATGAGAATGTAACCATTTCACCACTGCCAAATGGTTTCCTGCGGCGGCACGATTCATTGCGCTCGTGGTGCATCCTTCCAATCGGTGCTCGTGAAGCCACTGCACCACTGCGAGATGCCCGCTCGCCGCGGCATTGTCCATGACATGTACCGACCATCCACGCTCGATGCTTGGATGGCACTGATGGATCAATTCCATCACCTCTATGCTACCGCCGCTGGCGCCAAGCAATGCCGCATGCGCCGGGATCGCAAGGTGGCGATGCCTCTGCAGCCATTGCATTACTTCATGGTGCCCCTGGCTCGCTGCCTGTGCCATCACTGTCACCGACCAGATGGATGCATCCGTGATATGTTCATGCAGCCATTGCAGCACATGCAAATGTCCGTTGCGGGCCGCTCCTTCCACGGCGCGTGCCGTGCATCCTTCCGTGCGGTTTGTATGAAGGTATTGCACCATCTCCAAATGCCCATTGGCGGCTGCATTATCCATCGCACGAGAGCGACAGCCTTCAGTCCGATTCTCGTGAAGAAACTTGACAACCTCGAGCGAACCAATACCCGCGGCACCATTCATCGCCTCGCTCGTAAACACGTCGATGCTGAGCGCGTGCAGGAACTTGACCATCTCGTAATGTCCCCTCGATGCCGCGCGATCGCCCTCCGTCGTCATTGGGGCCCACACACCCTGCTGCACGACATAGGTAGCCACGTCCACGTGGCCGTGTTCCACTGCAGTTCTCAATGCCTCCGAAGGGCAAATCATACCCTGCTCCTCCATGAGCCAGCGCAAGACCTCTACATGCCCATTACGAGCCGCGCCGATCATCACCTCTGGGCTGGAGCGGTCCTGCGCACGATGGGTGGCCAGCCATTGGGTCAGACGCAAGTTCCCTGTCGCGGCCGCCGTGGCCATCGTATCCATCGCCATGGGGCCCGGATGGCACTGGTGCAGGCACGCCACCATGCGGTGATCGCCATTCTTAATCGCGATGCACATGGCCTCGCGGAACCTCACCTTGAGCAGGAACGCATCCATCCGTGCATTGGTATGCAGATGGTAATAGATCACCCTTCCCATCAGCGCGACGCTCTGCGTGGCCGCGGCGTCCGGGATCGTGACCCGCATGGCCACGTCCGCGTACGCCTCAATGGCATGCACGACATGGTCCAATACGCTGATTACAGGCTGATGGCGGCAAACGTACGCTACGGAGGGGAGCACGGGCAGCATGGCCCGTGAAGAGCCCTCCAAAGTCATGGGCACCCGGCCGATGGCGTTGTTGATGGAGGGTCAAGTTGGTTCCTTTCTGATGGGAGAACATGGGTTGATCAGGGAGTTATCGTGATTTTACAATTTACCGTTATTGTTTTAACATACTCACCGTTATTCTTTTAAGAATAACGGTGAGTAGTAAAAATTGCGGTGTTGAAAAGGTAAAATTACCTTACTATTTTGGTAAATTTATGCATGTGTAAATAACGCGTTGGCGTGATGATTCCACTATTAGGTGAATGTAGCAAAACTTTGCAGTGCTCTCGCGTGCCTCTCGAATGGGATGACCATTGCAATCTTCGTAAATAGTGTTTGCAGAGGCTGGGTGTCGACCCATGCATTGATGAGCTCGACTGTCTGAGAAACAGCCACGCTCTGCAACGCTTAGTTCTTGATAGGGAATGCTGTACCCGTCACCTTCTCGCTAAACTCCCACAGCTTGAGTGCGGCAGAGAGCGATTTGGCCCTCTCGGATGGCTCTTCCAGCGCCGGGTGCCCTGCGATCGCCATGAGCCCGCGCGGGCCGAAGTACTGGTTCCCGGTCACACCCGGAGCAGTGGCGGCGTATAGAGTAGGCAGTGCACCCATTTCACTCGACTGGTAAATGGGCAGGATGCTGTTAAACTTCCAGAACACCTTGGAATACCAGGCGCCGTTCCCAGCAGGCGCAGCCATGAGGTTGGTCTCGCTTAATCCCGGGTGAGCGGTCACAGCGGTGATACCGGTGATGCGCTGCTCATCCACGCGACGCTGGAGCTCTGCGGTGAATAGCAAGGTCGATACCTTGGCATTCGCGTACACGAACCACGGGTTGTACTTGGACTCGGGGGTCATCAATTCATCCTCATTGAAACGAAACGCGGTTCGGTGCGCCAAACTGCTCAGATTCACCACACGGGATGGCGTGCTGGCCTTGAGCACATCAAATAGCTTGGCCGTAAGTGCAAAGTGCCCAAGGTGGCTGGTCGCGAGCTGCGATTCCAGACCATCGACGGTCTCCGCATAGGGCACTGCCATGATACCGGCGTTGTTGATCAACATGTTGAGTTGTTTGTGGCTGGACAGAAATTCCTTTGAGAACGCATCCACACTCTTCAAGTTGCTCACGTCCAGCTTCATAAACTCTACCTTGCCCGCTCCTTCCGTACCCGCGAGTTCCTCCGTGATTTCCAGTTGTGCTGCAGTGCCGCGCTCTTCACTGCGGCACGCCATCACGACATGCGCTCCCTTGCGCGCGAGCTCCAGCGTTGTCACGTATCCGATGCCCGAGTTCGCACCCGTCACGATCGCGACCTTGCCCTCAAGCGACTGGATCTGGGTGGCTTCCCACTTGTACGGCACGGTGGCTTCGGTGGACATGGTGTTTGAGGTGTATTAGTGACTTGCGGGGTCGACTCTACTTGTGGGCGTGATTGGCACGTGGAGGCGAATTGAGTTGTGCCAAGATGGTTACGGCTGAAACGCATGCGCTGTGCTCCTCCAGGTTTACGACTTGGCCCTCCAAGGAACCAGACCACCATTGATTGATACGTCATGATTCGTCAGGCAGCCTGCCGAATTGTGTCGCATCAACCTGAGAAGCGGTCCTGTGCTTGTCCAGGGATCTCGCTTTACTCCTAATTATACCCAATCAGAAGCATGATATTACGCCGTTCAGTGCTGCCACAATCAAGTGACGGTGAAACCGCAACCGAGATGTCTTGGTTGCGAAGCTGACCGGCGTGCAGAATTTACGCGCAATTGGCTCTTGCAAACTCCAGTCCACCCTGCACCCTGCACACTGCCCGAACAGGCGTACGCATACGTACTGCACATATCGCGTGGACACGGTGGGCTAGAGATTGCCGAGCCACTTTCAGTGCTGTTCTTCCATGAGAGAAACGACCCATAAATAGAAACTGCCACTAAGCTTAGGCTCATTCTGTCTTAATGTATTTATTGATTTAAGGGTTGACATTGGAGTGTAAATTAATTAGGTTTGATCAATCTTTTATTTGTTCCATAGACCTATTTTCATCCAATCAGTGACTACACATTCAGCAAAGTGGACTCAACAGACAATTTCGAGAGTTAGTCAGTCAGGCGCGAGCGCATTCTTCGATTCGCACCACTCACGGACTCTCAGCAGGTGACACGCGCAGAGTCAGATACATCATGCCTCCTTCATCCCTCTCATGGAATACGTCCATGATGCCGAGCCTTGTGGGCAAGATCGCAGTAGTCACGGGCGCCAACGCCAACCTGGGCTACGAGACTGCGCTTCAGCTCGCGCTCGCTGGTGCGCACGTGGTCTTGGCGTGTCGCAATGAAGAACGAGGGCTAGCGGCGGAGCAGCGCATGCGGGACGCACTGCAGCAGCACAACCAAGACAAGGCTACCACCACCTCTGGTGCGGCTGAATACATGCAACTGGACGTCGGTGATCTGGCCAGCATCGCCTCGTTCACGACCACGTTCCGCGCCAAGTTTGACCACCTCGATCTGTTGGTCAACAATGCCGGCATGAAGGCGATCGCGCACGGCGTGACCGTCGATGGCTTCGAGACGCAGTTTGGCGTCAACCACCTGGGTCATTTCGCGCTCACGGCCCAGCTCTTTGACGTGCTCAAGAACAGTCGTGATGCGCGCGTCGTTCACGTGAGCAGCATTTCGCATCACTACGTCGAACTTGACTTTGCGCATCTCAACCCCGCGCCACCAGTGTACGAGGCCATGGATGCGTACCGCAAATCCAAGCTCGCTGCCACGCTGTTCGCGTATGAGCTGGACCGCCGACTTAAGAGCGCCGGTATCACGCACGTACAGTCCATCCCGTGCCACCCGGGTGTCACAGAGAGCAACCTGCTGCCCAACTTGGCGCAAACCTACTCGTGGGCCATCATGCGCTGGATCGTTGGGCTTGTGCACGCCATCCCCTTTGCACAGTCGAATGCCATGGGCGCCCTTTGCATCCTGAATGCGGCCACTGATCCGGCCGTAGGTGGTGGCGAATTCATTGGTCCGCATGGTTGGGTCGAGTTTTATGGGTACCCACGCGTTGTGGCACCCAGCAAGCAAAGCGAAGATCTGAAGGCGGCGACACAGCTGTGGACCGAGAGCGAAAAGCTTACGGGAGTCAAGTTTACAGTGATGTAGACGTCAATTCTGTTGTCTCCTTATCCAACCCGTGCCACATAATAAGGTGCCCCATGCGTTAACTCCCCTCCCAAATGACCGAGACAGTTTCCATGTAAATATGTAGTTCATATCTGTGTATATATTGTGCAGTGCGAATGAAAATGCAAGAAAAATGTGCAATCAACAACCTCCCTCGAACACCAGTCAGTTGATAAATCCAATACCACATTCGAAGCGCAAATGCCAACGCATCACTTATCGCCTTCGACAAACCTAGAAGTTAATTTCTTCCACACTGTTGGCCACGGTTTTCTCTTCCTGGTCTTTCCGTTTCGAGTCATCGTTTTCTTCCTGCTTGGCCTCGTTCGTTGATACTGCCTTTCCGTCCAGTCGAGCAAGCGAGTCGCCTTCATGCTTTGCATGATCTTTCTCGTGAGGCTTGTTAGGGTCCTGATCACTGGATGGTTTATCTTGCAGCGTCTCTAACGGAGAAACGGCGGGCGATCCAGCCTTTGGGGGTGAGAAATCACCCATTTCTTCATCCTCTTCTTCTTCGTCCTCGTCGTCGTTTCCAACCACGGAACTAGTTCCATTCACACCATTTTGCGTAGTATCCAGACTTGCAGCTGTGACACTAGCCGTTCCGCTTGCTTCTTCGCCAGGCTCGGTGGTTTCGTTAACATCAGTTTCCACGATCCGTGCCGGAACATCTTCGCCTGTCGATGGTGTCAACTTTTCACCACCTGCCTGCGGCACCGATTCCAATGGGGCATCCGAGACAGCACCATCCTCCTGCATCGGAGTATCAATCACTGCGCCCTCTTCTTCATCCTCTTCGCCTTCCTCTTTCTCATCGTCTTCCACTTTGACTCGCTTCTCCTTGAAGGTGGAGCTGGACGTGTCACCATCCTCCGACGGACGGCGAGGACGCTTCTTCAGTACAGCTGATACCAAATCTGTACCAACGGCGGAAAGAATAATCATGTAAGTGTTTGTAGGGAGCGGTTCTTTTTACACACAGGATACACTTACCTTTAGATCCACTCTCTTCATCTTCCGATAGCGTATCAACACTTTCATCTGCGCTGTTGTCGACGTCAGTATCCTTTTCGATCTCATTTTCGTCATCATTTTTTTCGCTCTTAGACTCTCCGTCGTCTGCTGACTCATGGTAAGGGGACCCGAAGATGGGTGTTTGCGAGGGGGTCTCTGGAGGAGTCGCACTGGGAGAATCATCATCGTCCTCGTCGTCCCCTTCCTCATCCACAGCACCGAGATACTCAATTGATAGTTCGGGTTCCACCAACCATTTGCTCGGCTCCTGCATTCGAACGCGGGGTGATGGCGCCCAGATCTTGAAGTCGGCACCAACATCAGCAGCGGCAATTGCTCGCGGCTCCAACGGAGTTCGACGCAACACACCCGGTTTGAACTCCACGCGATATGCGCCTTCACCTTCGAAGATAGCCTTGGTTTTGCTCAAGTAGGCATCCACATCCACTGGCTCGCCGCTCGCTTTCTTAGCCGCATCCTGTTCAGCGTATAGTTTCTATTACCATAATACAGCCATATCGTACACGGAATATAGGTTAGTGGGCACTCTCACGGCTTTATAAATGAACAAACATCATGTATGGATGGATCTTCACGTACCAATAGTTCTTGGCATGTGTCATCCGTAGCCATGTGCTGCATCTGCTTGAGCACGAGGGTCACCAGCTTATCCATCGTGAACAAAACATATGAAGTCGAACCCATCAGCCGCCTGCAACAATCCTCATACTTCGTACTATCCACTGAGCCATCAATGAGGGCGTATAACTTCGACAGGAAGGCCTGGTAGTCGCCCGTTTTTTCCTTGCCAGCATCATCACTAGTCGAGCTACGGGCATGGTCAAGTGCACGCGCAGCCGGATTGATTGTACGTCGGTGTCGATTGCGTTTCGCCTTTTCACATAATTCATATGCGTGCTCTAAGCGGTAATGCAACATTTGATACACACGCAAAAAAATGTACGCATGCTGGGAGCCAAACATTGTCGACTTTTGGGTAGAAAGCAATTTGGCCGCCTCTGCTTCATCATCGAGAGACGTAAGACTCGGTGGGATATCCGACGTTTCCTGGATGGTGATTGCGCTGGGCTGCAAAAAGCCTTCACCCATCGGTAGTGTTACAACACATACACCGCTCTCATGGTTAAAGTACCGAACTGTACCGTTACCATAAAGGGTTGACACTTCTGTACCTGGACGCAATGACTTCGCTTTCTCCAATGAAATAGTTGTACGCTGAGGTTTGCGTACCAGCCATTCTTCTTCCAGATTGAAGAATGGGAAAAAGAAGGTTTGCCAGATTTTGGAAACCTTTTCTTTGTCGGCCACACTCAAGTTCTTCTCAGCAGCATACGACAGCAATCCGAAGGCATCCTTGTGAATTTGCACTGAATCCAGTTTGTACTGGAAATGTGGTTTCCACGTAGTTTCTGACCGAGACACGGGTGTAGGTGCACCGTTAGCAGCAGAAGCTGTTTGCTCAATCTTCAATGCATCTGCAATCGCGGTGGCCTCTGGAGGTGCGTGAATGTTGGTGATGCTGTCCGTAACGGCCACACTCAGAGAAGACGGTGTCGTAGATGCGGTATCGCCCGATTCCTTTGTGCTGTCTTTGTTTTCCTCATGGTTTTTCTTTTCCTGCAAAGCGCTCTTCTCATCTGCTTCCAGCTTTTTCTTCGCTTCCTGGATAAGAACCTTAACGCTGGTCTGCTTCTTATCTTTTTGCTTGAAGTAGAAGGACGAGTGATCCAATGACTTGTGGTAGTTCTTCTCGTTGACTTCCTTCCACTGCTTGTTCAAATCCTGACGAGCCTTACGCCATTCTTCATCTTTCTGCTTCAATCGCTTGATGATCACTGGAATGGCACCGGCGGGGTACTTCCGCAAGAGTTCCAAAATCTGTGCCCCGGCTTCACCGTAAATGCGCGAAATAGCATTGAGATGCGTGACCCGAAACGTTCCTTTGTCAACCACATAGTTCCACAACTTATCATCGCTACCGTCCTTCTGTCGTAGAACTTCAATTTCACGAGCCAGCGGCTCAAGGATGCTGATGGTAGAGGCGTTCGCATCGATCACCATGTCAATCTCAAACCGTTCATCTTCGCACTTAAAGAGTGCTTCTTCGTACTGATTCTTGCGCATGTTTTTGAACGAGAAGTCCTCACTTCCGGTAGGTACAGATACCCACGCATCATTACAAACTTCTTTCTCAAGCTTCGACCGGAAAGAGCACGGCGGAATCGGATAACTTGCAGGCAGAGCGCGGTACGACGGGGTTGCACGGCGGCACTGAGACAAATCTGTCTCTGCTAGCGGGATAAAAGGCCAAATTTCATTGGGATCTTTCTGTTCACCGTGTGATGCCAACAGTTGGTCGAATTCCTCAATGAGATCGGTGTGGCGTCCAAACAAATTCTTGACGAGTGCCAACATCTCCTGTCTGCCAAGAACTTCCTGGCTGTACAGCTCAAGGCACTTCAGGAATTCCCGCCAGCTATCACGGGACGGCAATATCTTTTTCACCTTCTCGAAGATACCCCACTCTTCTTTATCGATCAATACATCCGACAATGCCAAAAACTGACGTCGCTCTTTCGTGTCATATGATCGACGTTTGGCGCGCTTGTGGTTAAACAGAGCCTTGTTGCGTTCACGTTCACGTTCCTTTTCCCGTCTCTCCAGAGCTTTAGCCGATCGTGGTTCGTCGTGGGATGATCCAATCTTGTACGCACCTCCTTCACCCTTTATCTGCTTAACTTTTCCGTGCGGTTCTTCAGCTCCATCTCCCATCGAACGCTTAAGCGCAGAGGTCGAGGGAGAGTCTCCATCACGGATGCTTCCACCTCGGCCATCGTCACGTGCACCACTCTGCGACGATGGGGCTAAGTATCCAAGGGGGCGTCCCTTGCTAGAATCGTAGCTGTCACCACCCCGAGAAACCATCGCCATTTGGTCTTTTCGAGCCTGAGCAATTTCTGCCGCGCGATTCAAACGTGCAGCCGCCGTATCTTGAACTGCATCTGGCAAGAAGAACGTAAACTCACGCAGCAAATCTGGGTGATCTCGGAAAAGATAAGACACCTGATCCAACACCTGACGAATGGTCCGCTGCTCTTTCTGGTACGTATGCAAGATTGCCAAGAACTCCTTGTACGTTTCGGGCTCATCAGCGAAACGCTGTTTAATGGTCGTCACATAGTGAATTGCGTGATCAAATTCCACTGGGTTGGCCGAACCACGAGCACCACCGGCTTGGCCCGCCGCGCCACTCGGTGTTCCCCCACTGGCACTTCCCTGTGCGTTCTGTTGCTGTTGTTGTTGCTGCTTTTGTTGCTGCTGCTGGCTTTTCTTGGACGTCTGCTTGCTTGACTGACCACTCGATGCCCCGCCCATCTTGGTCTGAGAACCCCCTTGTTGCTGCTGGCCCATGCTTTGACGCGATGGAGTGGGTTGTTTACCGGTATGTTGAGCGTTCGGCATTCCTGATGGTGAATACGGAGGCGGAATCGTCACTGGCGGCGGGCGGTGGACGTGCCCCATAGCGGCAGCACCGACCGCAGTCATGCCTTGTTGACCTGGCATAGCACTTGGCACACCGCCCCCACCAAAGATGGATGGTGGGCCATTCCCACCACGCGGAATATGCTGCGGGATAACCTCAATCGACGTGTCAGGGCGAATGCGATACCCTGGTGGCAAGAATGTATTGAACCCCAAAATCAAGTTGGGGTAGCCCCGGAAAAGACTTGAGACACGCATGATCACGCCTGGTGTGTCGATCCTATTCCATGCAATACGGGTATCGATCAATGGGTCAACAATGATCGGTTGCGAAACAGGCAGACGAAACAAAAACACCGAGACACTTTACGCTTACGTTTGTGCCTTGAAATCCTTCATGACGTCCAGGAACTGGTTGTAAATGTCAGGCTGGTCCCCAAACTGCTGCTTCACCTGGTCAAGGTACAACAACGCATCTTCCACGCGAAGTTCGCGGTGTCGTGGCTGGGGTGGCGTCATCGACGGCATGGACGGCGCCGCGTAATACCCACTTCCATTGTCCCCTTCGCCCTCGTTTCTGCTTCACGGTCATAATGCATCAGCAACAAACAACAGGTTAATCACTCTCCATCACCACACCTTGTTCGATGCCTCTCATCCATTCCATCGCACCCGTATTGTTGCTTGTTTCCGACGCCTTGCTGGCCACTTGGTCCTCCATTGTCGCGCACACTGAACGCCTGACTGGGTGGCTTCATGCCCACACTGGTCGTCATCTGTGGCGGTCCCTGATGGCCACTGGTTTGCGGTGGCGCCATGCCCTGGCTCGACATTCGCACAGGGTGGCTCATGATCATGCTCCCCGACGTCACGCCTTGACTGGTCGACACACCTCCCCCCGGTGCGCCCGATGGCTTGTTCAACACGGACGGACCACCGCGTGGCGGATGCAAGATCGAACTGGACAACGGATGATGCGGCGACGAGCGGTTCACGGAGCCAGACTGCCCAAGTCCCGATGATAGCGGCGGCGGGGGTAGCGGTGGCGGGACGCCGTGCAGCATGTTCCCGCCTCCCCCGTGACCGTGACCGCCGTGAAGCGGGTGCAGCCCCGTTGAGTGGTGGCCCGAGTGCGTGAGCTGCGTGAGCGACGACTGCGAGTGAAACGAATGCTGCTGTTGCTGCTGCTGTTGCTGCTGCTGTTGTTGTTGCTGTGGCCCGCCGCCACCGCCGCCTGGCTTCCCCATGCCGCCACTCACTCCTCCACCCATGCCCATGGAGGACGACGACGGCGGGGGCCCATGCCCATGCCCGCGGTCGCCCGATGACCCCGGGTACGACGGGTTCATCCTGCGCTTGCTTGCCTCCTTCTCTCGTCTTCCGCGCTACTGGAGGACCGCGCTTGCCTGCGTGAGCCGTCACACGGTCTCTCTTTCTCTCCCCTCTTTGGTCTCTCTACGCGTCTCTGCTCTCCGCTCTGCTCTGATCACTGGAGGCACCACGCCAATCACGCCCGTCTTCTTGGTGCTCTGCTCCGCTTCGATGCTTCCACTTGCTTGCGCGCCCGCGAGTTTCTCAAAGTGGCTTGGAAGAAACGGGGCTGCTGCGGGGGGGAGGGGAGGGGAGGAGCGGACCGGAGGGCAGGTTGGCGTGAGGGGGAGGGCGGACGACAAGCGACACTTTGCACTGGTCCAGCGCGCGCACCCGCACCTGGAGTGGACGGTCCCCTTCCGCGTGCGATGGTGGAGCCCTCGAGTATCCACTATGGAACGCACGCGAGGTGCCCGACAGCAAAGTGGACGGTCGAGGGGACGGATGGACTGGTCTTCTCCAATCCGTCCACTTACAAATGGCAAGTAAACTTCCGCTTGGTTATTGAGATCCACTCAAGAGTCAGAGATTCAACCTAATTTCGAAATAACAAGATAGTAACGGATATGATTCGTAGGGGGATTTGTTTGTGGTTCACATGACTTTTTCGGGACGCAAGAATAGGAGTGTAGCCATTTGGGATTCTTGTCATCACCACACGTCAACGCGCTTCATGCAGAGAGCTACGGCACCAAAAGTTCATACAACCAGTGCGTGCGCATGGCCATTTCTCTGATAAAAGGCGTCAGTACGTGGAGCGCGACAAGAATGATAAGTATTCTCACTTGTGCCTGTGCAAATTTCATTAGGGTGGCCGCATGGGAATCCAGCAGAGCCGCAGGGCGAATGGCGAGGAAAAATTCCAAACCGAGAAGATAAAGAATGCGCGCAGACATTAAAACTCCATCAGCGAGTGATTGGCAAGAAAACGACAGCCCAGTATGGTCAGATCCGGTTCGTGCATCGCCAGGATCACGCCATACGAAAGCGAAATCTGCATCAGAATGGGTCGCGCGCTACTCCATCGTGGTTGGACCCGGCATCCAAGCCAGGTTAGAGTACTTGGTCATGCCGTGACTGTTTCGTGTATCGCTTCGTCAATGACCTAAACATGTGATCCCTGTTTTCAAAAGTTGTGAAGGATCCCCAAGCAAGGAGCTTTCCAGGTACATGTATCTATCTGCGCATCAAAGGTGTCGCTTTGTTGCGCTGCTATGGCATCCGGTATCTAGAGTCTAACGTTACGTTGCTGCTTTCTGCATGCATACACTATCATCACCTAGCTCGAGTCCCCAACTCAGCGCGTGGGGAGCGGGAGAAACCTCCATACAGCGACACAATCAAACGTAATCGGCCACAATCAGCCAAACCAAAGTTGCAGACCACGGCACCACCACCACCAGCTCATTGTGTCGACTCGGTTGCTGGTCATCACATCAGCGTCCCCCTACTCGAGCGATGTCTTTACAACCCGGTCCCGCTCGTCGCTCCATTGCCAACTAAAAAGCCAGGCATTGTACGTCACCGGCCAAAGTTGGCGCAGTCACGTGGCCAAGACCCAGGATGTGTCATCGACAACACACCACCCAGTGGTCGGCGCACGATTGTCGTGTACATGCAGCGGGTATCGCTAAGCGACCACGACAACGTCGTCCCGAATGGTATCTCCGATGATGATGATGTTGACCCCGTCATGATTAACCGACCGTACGCCATGCCACCCGCTCGACGCGCGCAGGCCACCACACGGGTAGCCTGGGCTGCAGCCGACCGTGCTGGCGTGTAAGCCCCACGGGTCAGCACAAAGACTCCGCACAATCGATCCCATCATCGGTTAGTCAGTTTGATCTGTGCGCGCAGTAAGCAGCGAGTCACAAAACGTATTCGTATTCACAGGTCCCAATGCGCATTGCGCAAAAGGGACAGGACTGATGCCCAGCATGCACCTGCGATAACGCATACATGGGCGAGCAGCTCCATGCGAATGATGCGATAGCCTCTCTTTACGTATCGTGCTGAAACCTTGTGAAATCGATCTTACGTGTTCTTACCGCTATGAACCACGTTCGTAACAACCTCCGTGCTCCTCACAGCTTCTTGAAGGTGAGCAGAGGGAGGAAGGAGGACGAGGGTTGGTTTGCACGTCACCATCGCCGCCGACCCTGCGTCATGTGCAGGAGAGACACAGAGCGACATTCCATTCATTCCAGCCGCCTTCACGGCGTCTTCTCCTCTCTCTCTCTCTCCCTCTCTGTCTACGAGTTGAGCGTAGAGCGGTTCATTCCACGTTTACCTGAGCAGACAGGAGCACGCAAAGCGTCTGTGTCCGTACCATCATGGCGCCACCACCACCCACGACGCTTTCGCGTCGTATTGAGACGATCCAGCGCCACGTCGCGGTGCCCAATCATACTGACAATGGTATGGACTCGACTGTAGCGGCCTCCACGTCCAGCGCCACGCAGGCAGAGCTCGTGCACGAACGACAGCGAGCCCCGTTCCGTGTGCGTGACCTCACGCTCTTCCTCGATGGCGGGCCGCAGCGCACGCAGTACCGCGAGGAGGCCATGCAGATGTTGCGTGAGTGCACCGAGTTTGCCGACGCGCCCGGGGGCATGGGCGTGGGCGTGTACGACATGACGCTGGCGCAGCGCCGCGCAACCACACTGCGCCAGGTACGTCGCCTCTACCAGTTCTTCATGGAGCACGGCGGCAACCTGGACAAGCGCGACGCCATCGCCGAGATTGTGGGCATCTACGACCTTGGGCTTTGGGTACGCAACGGTGTGCATTTCGGGCTCTTCATGGGCGCTATCATGGGGCAGGGCGACAAGGAGCAGCATGACGCGTGGCTCGCGCCTATCATGACGCTGCAGATGTTTGGCTGCTTCGCCATGACCGAGCTGGGCCACGGCAGCCATACGCGCGGGCTCGAGACCACGGCCACGTTCGATGCCGCCACGGACGAGTTTATCATCCACACACCCACAGACACGGCCACCAAGTGGTGGATCGGGTGAGTACTCTTGTGTGGGTCGGTGGGCTGGGTAGGGCTAATGCTGCCCCGTCGTCGTCGAGAAGACTACCATCGCTACCTGATGCTCATACAATTGTCTTGTTGTGATTATTGTTGTTGTTGTTTTGCTTGTGTATTGGTCAAATACGCTAGGGCGGCGGGGGAGACGGCAACCCACACGGTTTGCTTTGCGCAGCTGATTATCAATGGAGAGGCCAAGGGCCTGCAAAGCTTTGTCGTGCCGCTTCGCGACGTCGAGACCCACGCGCCTCTTCCTGGCGTGCGCATTGGCGACTGCGGCGCCAAGATGGGCGTACAGGGTGTTGACAATGGCTGGATCCAGTTTGACCATGTGCGGGTGCCCCGCTTCAATATGCTGTGTCGTTACGCGAGCGTGTCGCGCTCGGGCGAGTTTGTGATGCATCACAAGGCGCAGCTCGCATACAGTGCACTCATTGGCACGCGGGGCAGGCTCGTGACGCTCTCAAACGGTATCCTCAAGAAGGCACTGATCATCGCCGTGCGCTACTGCGCCGTGCGTCGTCAGGGTGATCAAGTGCTGAGCCGAGAAGGCCACCCAGAGACCAAGCTGCTGGACTACCAGAGTCATCAGTACCGACTCATGCCGCTCATCGCCAAGGCGTACGCGTATCACTTCCAGACGAGCTACATCAATGCGCTCATTGAGCAATTCGACGAAGGAGGGGGCAACCTGGATGTTGGTCTTCTTGCTGACATCCACGGCACGATGGCCGGTCTCAAGGCCTTCAGCTCCTGGGATGTCTTGGCCGCGATCGAGGAATGTCGCCAGAGTTGCGGCGGGAACGGGTACAGCTCGTATAATGCATTGGCGTCGACACTGGCGGACTTTTCCGTGATCGTGACCTTTGAGGGCGACAACACCGTGATGGCACAGCAAACGGGGGCCTACGTGCTCAAAGCCGTGGAAGCGCTCCGCAATGGACAGGAACTCGCCGGTTCGGTTCGTTATCTTATCGATCCCAGTGAGTCAGAGTGGAGCGTGGGCTCACGCCATGAAGTGCTGACCCTATCCAAGCTACGAGATGCACTTCGCGTCTACGCGGCCCACCAAGTGCGTGTTCTGGCCGACCGCATGACACAGGCCACGCAGGTGCACGCAACTCGAGAAGAGGCCTGGAACCATTGTCAAGTGGATGCCATCGAGGCGGCGCGCGTTCACGTGTTTTACAATGTGGCCATGCGCTTCATTGACGAAGTGGAAACGCTTCGTGGGAAGACATCCAAGAACGCGGCGCTCGTGCCCGTCCTGGAGTCACTCTGCCAATTGTTTGTGCTCTACGAGTTTGATCGCCACGCGAACACCGTCTTCTTGAAGCGCTCATTCATGACGGCACGGCACTGCGACTGGATCCGAGAGCATGTCCTGGAACTGTGCCGACAGGTGCGTGACGTGGCGGTGCCCCTCGTGGACGCATTCAACTTGCAAGATCACATCCTTCAGTCACGCATTGGCCGAGCGGATGGCAACATCTATCAGAACATGCTCGAGGTGGGTGCCACGAAAGCTGGCAAAAGTGGTGTCATTGCGCCGTACTACGCAACCGATATCAAGCCCATGTTGGATGGAGAATTGTTGGAGTGATAGTACCGCGTTGCCAGCACAATTCGAACGCATTATCGTAGCTGTATATGTGTGTTAGCCGTCGAGGTATCCTATCTCTGGTCACTTGGCTCTAATGTTGAATAAAGCCGATGCCGAAGGTTTAGCCACCGAAAGGTCGGGCAGGGTCCAAGAAGTGGTCATTACTGTTTAGCGTCGTGAACGTTGAGATTGAAGCGAGAGAAAAACTGTGTATGGATGGATAGATCATGGGCAAGGCATCGCGTCGTAAGCGTGAAGAGGAACAAAAGCGACTCTACTTTGAGATTCGAGGTGATGCGCGATCCAATGAAGAAAAGGATCAGGCGCGTGCCATGTTGGATGCGCTCCAGCAAAAGCTTGTGGATGATGCGCTTCGCGAAGATGGTACCCCTCCGTCATCTGTCCCAAGTTCCCAGTGGATATCGCTGAATACTGCTTGCAGGCTAACCAATAATTGCGTGTGCCATCAGGCTTCTACTTCTTGGATAGGGACTACGAGGATTGCCGGCGCCCGCGATTTACAGCGGGAATCAAGTCGCAGAGCTACACCGGCCACAAGCGGTGGATCACCGATTCAGCCGTCGTGAACACGCTTTCATGGGAGCGTAGTGAGCGCGGGGAGGGGGTTTACGTTGTCACGTTTGCGATCGATAGGTATGCTATCAAATTGCAGAGGCAGGCTCCGAAAAAGCGAGCGAAGGGCTAAGCATTGGTATACGTTGGTGGCAGTATCTGCGTTTGGCACATGAAATCCGGGGAATGCATCGGCTCGTTGGATGTCTCGGAGTTTCAGAGCATGAGTGTCGTTGGCTCAGCGCAATGCAACGGGGTATCAGGTCGAACTTCGCTGCTAATCGCATACGCTACCCGTACGTCCACCACATACTGAATATACTTGGAGATCGATTTAGTTTCTTCGTCTCTATCTCAGTCTTTCTAACATAAAACCTGTTTTCAGATCAGCATCCACGCGTGCAACGGTTCTCGTGTGAATCGAGAACCTTTACAGGGCCACGCGGGCCCACAAGTCTTACAGCGTCGGATGCGACTCCTTTCGACCCCTGCCATGTTGATTTTGGTCATCAACAACAGATAACGTGCGTGGAATTCAATCATCAGGCGCGAATACTCGCTACTGGATCACTGGATTCAACTTGCATACTTTGGGAGGTGTCAGTCGATGGGGGTGAGCAATACTACAATGGTGTGATGATGATTTGCATCCTTCCTGTCTTTGGGGAGGGTGTCTGCTCATGCAGATTCACCCACGATGGGCAAGAACTCATCACTGCTAGCGGGGATTGCTCCGTCAAACTTTGGAGCGTGGGAGAACTGGAATGCACTAGCCTACAACACGAGCGCAGGCAATGGGAACGCGCGATCCCTTTCAGTTTAACGAAAGATCGGTGCTTCGACGCGTTACTATTTGACGACTCACTGCCAATGCTGATCGCCAACGATGACTGGGTGCACGGTGAGCGCCAATACTGCTTGCACAAATCGGAGGTATTGTGGCTTCCCCCAGAGCGCATCTCTAGTAAAAACACACTTGACAAGGATGGCTGCCGTGAAAATGCAGCGAGCGATGACATTGTGAGCAGTGGTACTCGAGACGTGGATCCCGAGTCAGCCCGCCCATTTCTCCAGGCTGAGCGAGAAAACGTAGTGCTTCAGGGACCTGGTACTGCTGAATCTGCCGAAGAACTTGGCCCCGAAAAACCGATTTCACGTGTTGAATCGTTACGGAAGGAATACGAAAAGCTCGAGCATTTCGACTTCGAAAAATTGCTAAACCCGGCGGCTTCGCTGGTGGCATTGTCGGAAGATGAATCACGCACGAACCAACCGATTAACAGGCCAATGATAACCGTGGATGAGCGACTACTATTTGAGTTTCAACGGCGGAAAGCGGTACGAATCGAAAATCCACTATGATGCTCAGAATTGGGACCGGAGTGTTAGTGATGTAGGTCTATGCATCATGACTAGTCAATCTCCACAACTGCTAACCAACCCCGTAACTCCATTGTTGTGTGCAGGATGGAAACTATGCTGCCCATACGTCCCGAATCACAGGCAGTGCGATAGCAAAGGAAATGGATATAGCTGTCACGGTGTCACTTGATCGGTCTATAATTCTCTGGTCGCTGTCTCAACGCCAAGTCTTGCATATCTCCCGCGACACACATTCCCGACCCATTACGTGCTGTGCACTCACGTCGCCCTTGACTTCACCACCGGGATTCGATACACTCTTGGCTACGGGCGGTAGTGACAATCTAGTGAAAGTATGGTGCCTCCGCGTTGTGCTCACAGACATGATTCCTACATCCATATCGCTCGACTGTGTCTACACACTTGCGGGCCACTTTGACAGGCTCTCTTCGCTCGTTTTCGATGCCAGTGGTATCTTTCTCGTGTCAACAAGTGACGACACCCTCGCACACTGCTGGCGAGTGCGTCCTGCTAGCCCCGACGCCCCCGAGCAGCCTCACATTACAAAGGTCGATCGATTTTCAGTGGCAATCACGTGGAAAGAACCGCTTGCGAATGGATCTGCGCTGGAAAAATATGTTATTCATACAGCACAGCTCACGTCATTCTACGGCCCCGAAGATCTGCGCGTCATTCCCGATACCATCGTCGCACCAAAGCATACGATTGCCACGATTGACAACCTGCAACCCGGAATCCAGTACCAGTTCCAGATATCGGCCGTGAATGGAGTGGGGCGAAGCAAATGGAGCGAACCGAGCGAAAAAGTGGAAACATTAGCGTTCTCACCCTCTAAGATTGGCCAAAGTGTGCAATACTCTGACGTAGCCCCGACGACGCTCCGATTGACGTGGAAATCGCCCAGTCCAAATGGCGCCACAATCAGCAGCTACACGCTGCAGTGCCTACCAGAGCGACGCGAATTTGTACCTTTGCGCGAGCTACGTGTCACCACTGACGAGTTAGAGGTGATGCCTCCCGTTGAATCATCAACAGTAACAAGCCGTCGCGTGCCAAAACCTCTGGCAGCACCGAAGGCGAAGAAGAAGAAGAAAGGGAAAGTGGAGGGAAAAGAGGAGAAAAACCCCATAAAGACCCCGAGCCAACTGATACAAGGAGCCCATCGTGCCGGCACGCAATACGCATTCACTGCCCATGGCCTTTGGCCTGGAGAAATTTATCAATTCGTGGTCGCTGCGGAGAATCGATGTGGCCTTGGTGAATTCTCTCCGTTTAGCGACTATGTCAAGATGGAACCGACTGCACCAGATGCACCAGCGGCACCGATGCTCACATCCATTGACAAGCGATCTGCTGAAGTAACGTGGGTGAAACCTCGTTGCAATGGCAGTGAGATTCTTCAATACACACTGTATTGGACTCAACAGGACGAGCAAGATGACCCGAGCGAGGGGAATCAACTTGCAGTACTCGAGCGTGATAGTGTGACGCTACTGACCAAGTCGATTGTAGGAACAACGTACACCCTACAGAACCTACAACCTGGCCGTCCATTGCAGGTCTGGGTGGCAGCATCCAATCTGGTTAATAATGTCATTCGTGACTCTGCACTCTCCGAGTCCTGTGACGTAGCGCGGACGCTGTGCGATGTCCCTGATAAACCCGAGTGTCCTCGCCTTATCTCGTCCTCGTCGCACTCCATGGTTATTCAAGTTACGCCACCGTGCGATAATGGAGATTGCATTACCAAGTACCAGGTGATGCTCTTCCATGAGGAAATGCAATTCGGTGTCGTCACAAAGTCTGTCACTCGACAATTGGAGCTGCCACCCGACGAGATGCAAAGAGGGACCGAACAGCAACAGGGGAGTGATCCATCCAATAAAAACGAAGTGGTGGTGCTGGCATACACCATCCTTGAGCTGCGCGCCAACACTCTCTACAGTGCATCGGTGTCTGCTGTAAATGCGTTGGGCAGCAGCACCATGAGTGACTGTAGCACGCCAGTGCGCACGAGACCACCCACCGTCCCCGCTACGATTCGCAAGCCACCCGTGGTCAGCGACATTGAGCCAACACGCGCTCAGATCACTTGGACGCTTCCAGCGCACAACGGAGGCACGCCCATCTCGACCATTGTGCTGCAGTACAGCATCGATGGCGGTGCATTTGAGCACGAGATTATCGTCTTCCAGGGCAAGGAACTCCTTCTTGAGCATCTGCACCCACGCAGGACGTACCAGTTTCGCGTCACCACGAGCAATAAGGTGGGGCGCGCACCATGGAGCCGCGTGTGCCCATCGTTCACGACCCCCAGCCTCGTCGGGTTTACCATTTCGACCTATTTCGCGAGCCGACCCGAGATTGAGCACGTCAAGGCCACAGTCTTGCAGGTAAAAGTAGGCCACGCATCCGTCCGTCTGTGTGAAAAGCCTCTTGTTTTGCTCATCTCCTCACTTACTTAGTCACTCACTCACTCACTCACTCACTCACTCACTCACTCATATTACTACACCATGTTGTATGCCGACGTGCGCTTGTGATAGCGTCGCTATCGTCTGTGGGTGCGTCGGCGTGAAGAAAGAGCTGCGTTCATCGAGGGCCTCACCCTTGCGCTGGCGCATTGGCATATTCTGTGAGCATGCGCCGCGAAAGGTCGCGAGCCGATTAAGTACGACATACAACTTTTGTTGCATTTCAAGTAACAATTTGTTTTCAGAGGCGATGTCCGTCACCCTTATACTTAACGGGCTCTACCAAATAGTAGAAGGTATACTACCACAATAGAATTCCTCCCGAGCAAGAACAGCATTGTATTCGGAACGGTTTTTTATTCCAGCTCACTTCTCGTCCACGGACAAATCATTGAACTCTTCGATGAGGTCAGAAGACCCGTCACCAACTTCCAGTTCAGGCTGCTCGACGGTGTCGGCGCTCTCTTCGCGTGCGAGCCATTCCTCCCAAAAGTGAGCGCCGTACACATCATGGCGTGCGATGTGCCAATCCTCGAAGTTGTCGGCAAAGCCCGCGCCAAGGATGACTTCTGGACGGCGGCACTAGGCACGCCCTCCCCCCACGCGTCTTTCACCCAGCTCGCGACAACCTCGACCGCTGGCGGCCTCAGGTTGCTGTTCTTAGTGTACATGACCTGATCGGACGTCTTCCAAGCGTCGATTACAGGCAAGATATGGTTCTTAATGGACTTGGACGCCGATGCCTCCCGCCTGCAGATACGGAATTATGTCGCCTGGAATTACGATAGACTGAAATCGGGACAGTTCTCTTCGATCCAGTCGATGACCTCGCGCTTCTCGGCCATGTTCTTGGGTAGACGAAACGGGACGGCATGGTGGCGTGGTGGTCTTGGCTTGCGCTTTGTCAGAAAATGTGGTCGGTATTCCGCGTCAGCACGGTGTATTTTATTCAGCACAGTATTCTATTTATCAGGGAGTTCTCAAACCCTCTAGAAACCTCACCTAACTCAGTAGGATACGCTATCCAGACACAAAATGGTAGAACCCGTTAGTATACGTGTTGCCTCTTGGTGGAATTGAAGGTATTCTTGTCGTTTGGAAGCGAAAAGCCGCGATTTAAAAGGGTAATGAAACCCGTTTTAGAGGATCAAACTGTATTTTCGAACCGTGAGGGAAGGCAAGAGGAAGCTGAAGGTTGCTCGAATGGCGGGCGGAAGCGGAAATGGAGATGCGACGAGATGAGCGGGCGCATGACAGCAGCGTCACCGCCGAGGCCATGGCCTCAGCGGCGCGTGGGCTGAGTGTACCGCCGCAGATCGCGCGCGTCTCGCCGGGAAATTTACGCTCGCTGATTCTGGAGAAGGAGAAGGAGCTGCACGACATCAACGACTACCGCATTCACACGCTCGAATCGCTGCTGCGCGAGAAGGAGACAGCGGCGCACGCTTACAAGAACAAGTTTGCGAAGCTGCAGGAAGATTTTAAGTACAACCTCAAGCTGCTGGAGGGCCGAGACGAGGAGCTAGCGCTCTACGACTCGAATTTCGCAACGCTTAAGGCCACGCTGCGCGACCGCGAGGCTGAGGTCAGCGAATGGCGCGCACAGCATGCCGACGTGCAAGCAGAGCTCAAGCAGGAGCGCCAGCGCGCCAAGGAGCAGGAGGTCTTCTTCCAGCAGAAGCTCAAGGATGCACGCGCGCAGATGGAGGGCACGCGCTGGAATTTTGACGATGAACTGCGTCGAACCCGGGACGAGATGGAGCAGGCCAAGCGGAAGATGGAAAGACAATTGCGCGAGCAGCAGGAAGATCTAGAGACGCAGCGCCGCGAGGTGACGCTCACGTTTGACGACGTGATGCGGCAGCGTGAGGGAGAGTTCAAACGCGCGCAGGACGAGTCCCAGGCTCGCACACGAGAGCTGGAACTGCAGCTCAAGGCGTCGACGCGGGAGAGTGAGATGGCGCGTGACCGCAGCGAAGAGCTTAAGATGAAGCTGGAAAACATGCAGCAACTGCTGAGTGAGAGTGAGAAGCAGACCAGGGACATGGAGTGGCAGCTTGCTGACGTGCGCAGTGGGAAGGATGCCCGCATCGCCGAGCTGGAGGAAGAAATGGTGCAACTACAACAGGTCAAGCAATCGCTTTTGGACGAGTACGAGGGGAAAATGGCCGAGCTCTTGCAGTCGTTACATTCAGTCGAGAAGGCATTTGCGCAGCAAAAGGCACAGTACGAGGATGATCTGCAGCGCCACACGCGTGTGAAACAGGAGGAGGCGCAATCACTCACTCTGCGCATGGATGGCAAGGTTCAATCGCTAATGGCCAAGCTGCGGCAAAGCGAGGAAGCCAACGAGTCTGTGCGGGCAGAGCTCAAGCAGCTCAAGTGGGAAAGCGAAGACGCACTACTAGAGAAAGACCGGGAGCTGGATCGATTGCGACAGCAGCTGGAGGATGGGGAGCAGCAGAGGCAGAGTGTGGTCTCGGAAATGAAACAGCAGCTATGGGTCGCAGAACGCGAGAAGACGAGCCTGCAGGAAAAACTCAAGGATTCCACGCAGTCCATTCAAATGCATGCCGAGAAGGACAAGCTATTGCGACAGGAATTGACCGAGGCCAGTGAGAAGGAAGAAGATTACAAGCGCGAGATTGTCACACTGAATCTGCGATGGGAGAACAAGTGGCAGGAGCAGCAGCAGGAACTAACATCTCGCCATGAAGTACGAATTAGTGAACTCCAGCACGCGCGTGACCGCGTGTTGGCAGAAAAACAGAGTGCGGAAGACCGACTGGTGCATGCCGAGAACGAGTTGCATCGTCTCCGAGCTGAAGTGATGACGCTCAAATCGGATGCACGGGTAACCGAGTCGTTTGGTCGAGTATCAGTGCAGCGACCAACATCAATTGACAAGCCGACCGCTTCACCGGCGACGGGCTCACCGTTGTGGAGCGATGATAACGGAACGCTATCTCCGCTTGCAAACATCTCGCCCGTGTGGTCCGAGAGCCCTCTGGGTCGCATGGCCACAGGGAATGCTGGTTCAACTGCGGGGTCAGCCTTTGTGCAAAGCAGTGAGCTAACGGACGCTCTGCAGGCCGAGAACGCCAAGCTCAAAGGTACGATCGGCAAGTCCTCATCTATATCATGTGTGATAATTGACTCCTGTGGGGCATATCTACGTGTGATTGTTTTTGTTTTTTCGTTGACCCAGGTTTGATTCGAGAGATGAAGAATGCGTTAACGCAGCAGGCGGAGGAGATGGCGGCAGCTGCGTCACCTGATAAAGCAGACTCGGAGCTGGCGGTACGGCTTGCCGAGGCGGAGAAACAGTGTGTGCTTCTTCAAGCAAAGTTAGTAGAAGCAGAAGCCACGTTACAGCGCGTTCAAGGAGGACACGAGCCACCACGCAATGAATCAGGGATAACAGCGATCTCGCCCGACACGAATTCTACCAACGAGGTACTCGTGCAATGCCAAGCCGATCTGGAGGAGGCGAAACGGGCCATTGAAATGAAGAATGCGCGTATAAACGAGCTGGAGACTGAGCTGGAGCAGGTGAAACGACAACTCGAATCACAACCCTCCACGGAATCGAATGCCCACTTAGCCGCACATCAAGTGGCCTTCGACGGTCGGGAGTCAGATCTTAAGCGACAGCTAGCATCGGCGCACGCAGACCTTGCTCGTGTCGCGAAAGAACGGACGCAACTCATGGAGTTGAGTAATCAGCTCACGGCCGAGTTGCGACGCCTCAAGGAAAATCCGAGGGCGAACGACAGTCCTGGGGGGCATGGTACGCGAGCATCAACCGAATTCGCAGGCAAAAAGGACTATGAGAATTTGATCACTGAACTTAGTCGTTCACTTGAGGAATCACGAGTGCACAACAAGACCCTGAAAAAGGAGTTACGACGTATGGTCAAGTTACAGGTGCTGACACAGCAACAGCAACAGCATGGCGGTAGCAGTGGTGACAATGATGAAGCGGGGAACAGTCATGATTGTGAGCGCTCGTATTCCACAGCTAGTGGCAACGCAGAAGGGAGTGTATCCCATGAGCACCAACGGCGGCGAACGAGTACCTTGTCCATGCTGCAGGCATTGGAGACACAGGCGGGTCACGAGCGGAGAAGCAGTCGACGCACAAGTGTGGCCTCCTCTGTGGCATCTTCGAGCGCAAGCACCAACGTATTTGACGATGAACTGCTTTCACTGGTGCGGTCCAAACTACCGGATTCATCGCCTGTTACTAGGCGTAGCTCGAGCGTATCGCAATCGTCATCATCGGCTCCACGGCGACGAGCCACCGCGGCATTGAAACGAACCTCCACGATCGTCTCGCAAAGCATCCCCGAGAACGATGCGGAAGATGATGAAGAAAAAGAAGATGATGACGGTAATGATGATAGCTACGATGATCACGCTGCCGCTGAAGACAAGCGGATGCCATCCCCGACGACGGTCCGTTCCAGCACCACTCACAACGATGCTAATGGGTCAACGGAGCGAGCGTCGTCATCTTTGAGCATGTTGTTTAGTCGTGAACGCATGGATGCGGCCGTGCCATCCTCCGAAGCTGATGAGGCCACAGGTATGGGTAGCACCCGTCGCACCAGTGATGCCCGGGCACGATTGCAGCATGCCAAAGAGATGTTGCAGCTGGCCGGAAAGAAGGCGGAGCGCAGCGCGAGCCTCGCGACCTCCAATATGGCGCCCCGATCAAGTGCTCGCGAGACACCGAGCCAGAAGAGCGTGATCAAAAAGCTCAAGGACCTTCAGAACAAGCGCGCTGAGATGGTGACTGAGCGCAAGAAGGTGCGCAACTATAGCCTTGCGTAGGAAATACATACAGTAGTGGTTGTAGTCGAAGACGTTGTTAGATCGCTCATACACAGACGTCAAGGTACAATAACCAAACCAATCAACCAAAAAAATAAAGAAAGCTATTACTGCTTCCCACCCGGTGAGAAGGGAATAAGTCTGGTCGGGGGCCTGCTAGTGGTATCATTCCATTCGCTGGGGTCACTTTCACAAACTCACTCATGCTGATTCTCTCACGCACACATGATTGTGATCAAGTGAGTGAGCGTGGACCCACCATGGTGGTTGGCTCTGTTCCTATCAGGGGGGAGGGGGGCTTACCCACCGCTCACCATTGAGACAAGCCCCGGTGGCTTGACTGATGTCTACAGGAAGTAGTCCGGCGTGCGGCGCGTGACGTGAGGCTCGCCACGACGCGGTGCCGGGTCGAACTGAAGGCTGTAATCCCAACACCAGTAACAATAACGCATGAATATAATGTCAAAGGCTCAACGAAGGCAAGTACTACCCCAATTGCATGCATGGCGCGACGTACAAGGTGTACTTCATCTGCTCATCCACTTCCATGATGGCGGCCTCGTTTCCGCAGCGATAGCAGTAGTTGGGCGCACTAAAGATGGTCACGACGTTGCGGTTATGCGACCAATTGTATCCCTGTCAGCATCAATCACACAATACACATCATGAGTGAGTCCTTCCAATAAAATAAAAAAGTGGCGCTTGTTCCTCTTGCCAGTCGAAGTTACCTCCATCACAAGCTGATGTGCTCGCGCAATGAGCGTGAGTCCGTTGGCGTGATTAAACTGCTCCGAGATATCGGCCCCAAACGTGTACCCGGCACCTCGTGGGGAGATGCCCCAGCCAGAGCGATCGTCCGGGTCGGACCACAGCAGATCGCACATGGCGCCCTCATGCGGCACCTCCTGGATGCGATCAAAGCCACGAATGTAGTCCAGTGTATCGATGGAGGGTGAAAGTCCACCGTGAAGGCAAAAAATCTGGTTCTCCACCACGGCCGTGAGCGGCAAGTAGTCAAACACATCCGTGAAGCATTTCCAGACGTTGGGGCTGCCATACTTGCGCAGGCATTCGTCGTAAAAGCCATAGACCTGCGTGATCTGGCGTGACTCGTGGTTACCACGCAGGATGAAGACGCGGTCCTTGTAGCGCACCTTGAGGCACACAAGGAGGGTCACGGTCTCGACCGAGTAGTAGCCACGGTCCACATAGTCGCCCATGAACAGGTAGTTGGTGTCGGGCGCGTGGCCGCCAATGCGGAAGAGCTCCATAAGATCGTGGAACTGGCCGTGAACGTCGCCGCAGACCGTCACGGGGCAGCGCACGGGCTGCACATTGGACTCGTTCACGAGCACCTCCTTGGCGCGCGCGCAGAGCTGGAGGATCTCGTTCTCCGTCAGTGGGTTGCAGCCCAGGAGCTTGTCGCACCACGAATCCAGCGTTTCGATTGAGAGGTCGTTGATGGCGGCGCTCATGATGACTGAATGCACTGTCACAGAGATAGAGATAGAGAGGACGAGAGGATGAAGAAGATGGAGATGCAGCAGCGAGGGAGGTCCTTGGATCGATCGCTTCGCGTGGTCAGTTCCTCGGAGCCGTCGCTCAGATTTTTGGGCGAAGGAAGAGACGGGTTTAACGGGGCGAGAACGTTGATCTCCTAAAACCCGGGGGGTGCGCCATTGATTCCGAGAGCCCAAGTGGTCCACATAAACTGAAACGCCTACAGCGGGAGCCCCAAAATACCAATCTTGTTTACCAAAACAAACGGCAAAACCTATAACAAAACTAAAACGGGCGGTTGCGTTTCCTAAAGTTTAGGATTTAGGATATGAGCACGCGAACGCGACTTCTATGAGGATCCCAGCGACGAGTATCGCATTGACGGCCCCCTCCCCTCTTCCCACCGACTAGGTAGTAAGGCGCTTATGGGTTCTTGGGCTCCTCCTGCATGTCCTTGGCAAGCGTGAGCAGCGCCTCCTCTATTCTCAGCATGATTGCCGAGTACAGCGCCTTCTCACGCTCCTCCGTCGCCCAGGGCCCCTCGGAGCCACTCACCCGGGCCTCGGCATACTTTTCCAGGAGGTCGTCAAAGTTGATGGGCTCACCGACCCGTACGGTCACGTTCACGCCCGTTTGTGGCACCATGGTGATCAGACGGTTGTTCTCATCCTGCGGCATCACCTGGTGCATGTTCGTGTGGTAGATGGGCAGCACCACGGGGCGCACGTCCGCACGCGCGATCAGTTTGGCCGTGCCCCACTTCAAATGCCCAATCTCATCTACGCGGGGCCCCATGCGCCCGCCAATGACTGTACAGAATGGAAATGGACAGAGAATACACCCATATCAGACCCAGGTCATCCAGATGAATGTGGATCAATGGGACCTCAATGGCGCCCACTCATAACTGTTGACGCACCGCCATTTTGCTCGATCTTGCCCTCTGGAAAGATATGCACCCAGGCGCCTTGTTGCACCTTCTCGAAGATTGTGGCAAGCATCTGCACGTAGAAGACAGGTTGAACGATGACGATCGCTCAGATATTGGGAAGCCCTTACCAACGCCCAGCGGGAAAGAGTGAGAGATGGACGTACAGGTTGATCAATACCGCCGCCACGCTTGATCGGGAGCGTCTTGGAGCTGAAAAAGATCTGGCTCAAAAGCTGGTTTCGAGTATAGCTGTACTCTTGACTGTCAGCATCAGAATAGTAGAGCGTGAATGGCATGCTCCTCCCCAACGAAGCCAACAATAAACGCTTGGGCACAATCACCAACGCGGACAGGAGGGGGAACCAACCTGACAAGACTCCAGCGGCCGTTCCAGGGCAACGCATACTTCCACGGCAGCATGCTGTCCACACATATACAAGCAGATCCATTAGACACAAACATCCGCGTCGTCACCGCCCCCCAGCGCTTGAGACAGCCATCTCCGCTTCCGAGCAGCAATCACGACCACGACAGAACGCAACGCACGTAGCAAACACGGCCGGGTCGTCCACAGTCGCCGAGTGATTCGAGACCGTGATGAGCGCCGTATTAGCGGGGCGCTCGGTCAGGTGCTTCTCCAGCCGACCCAGTCCTTCCACCTTGGTGGAGTTGAGCTGCAGCATGTACAGCTTGGAGGCCGCCGTGGCCAGCGCGAAAATTGGGATGCGGCCCACGTCGTGTAACCACTCGGGGAACCGGTCGTGGCGCTGAGTGGGGTCAAACGTGCCATCGCCGCGGTCCCCCATCGGCGCATCCAGGTAGAGCGCCACATTGCCCGCCGCCACCGCGGACGCGCCCGTCAGCGACGTCAGCTTGACGACGCGCTTGAACATGGGCACCTCCTGCCTGTCTCACTAACCGGGCTTCTGGTGGTGCTGATGGAATGAATGCACAACTGGAATCGTATTGATGAAATGAAATGAATGATGCACGGCAAATTGCGTCACGACACCACCAGCACCGCTCATACAAACGCCCAGTCAATCAAATGACCCCGCACACACACAAAAATGACGTGGGCGACTTATCCGGAGAGTTACGAACGCATATGATCGCGACGCGTTTGTAACTGGGTGCAGACGATCTCGGAATGATGGTGGGCGTCATCTGATTACGCGCGTCAGGAAAATGGCTACATTTGGATCGCCATGGGCTTGAAGGTGTACAGTCAGGAGACCATCAATATCTAGTGCACTTGGCTATCAGTCTGGGCCGTTCACGATGAGGTCCCATTCCTTGCGGTTAAGTGCTCGATCGCTTCGTCCTCGCAACTGATCGTAGTGCAGCCGTTTGGATACGAGACCGAGTTGGGCAGGGGTGCGCCCGTTGCCCTGAGGATCCGCGCGTAGCCGCAAGACGCGCGGTCGGTTCTCGGTATTGTAGACAATCACTTCATCTACGGTGCCAGGTCCGTCCTCGTCGTCACTGTTCAATAAGAGCGAGTCGTTGTCCATTGGATCGCATCGCTGGCGGTCATGTTGGCGCTGTGCATCGCGAGCACGCAGCTCCTCGGCGATGTCCTGCCGCCTTTGCTCTTTGATACGCAGTCTTTCAGCAGAAGACGGGCGGTAGGACGCAAAATCCAGCACAAATTGCGCACAGAATACACACACGGGGACTTGATCATACAGGTGCGAGATCTGTGATGAATCTAGCTTTTCAGGTGTGGTCGTGTGCGCTGGATCGTCATCTTGATCCGAGTTTTGGTTGAGTTCATCATTATTATTTTGCGCGTTCCCACAGGAGCTAGCCTGCTCGTCGTCATTCGGAGCATCCCGTCGTTTCTTGCGTTCCTCTTCCTCTCGCGCTTTCTCAGACCAGTAGGTTCGCAAGTCGCAGATGCTTTTGAAACTCACTTTGGTGGTCAAGTTCTTTTTGTAAAACACGTGATGGCAGAGTGCGCATGGTTCCTTGGTCAACATATCCATCGTATTGCTCAAGAGCTCGGTTTGCTTGGCGGCAAATACGGAGCGCGTTTCCTGTCTCCGCATCTTGTGTTGAATTTTATCGATCGCGTGACGACAGCGCTGCATTTCCTGCTCTTGAGCGTTTGACTTGGCCAATACACGCCGCAATTTCTTGATCGTACCTTTGGAGAAAGCAGAAAAGTGCTCGGTCAATCGCCGCTCGCTCATATCTTCGATCTCTTGTGGCTGCTCCTCGACAACGACATCCTCTTTGTTACCCTCGCCATTATCTTCACCGCCTTCAACACCGTCGCATCCGCCCACAATGTCGTGAGCACCGCCTCGAGTCAGTTCTCCATCCGAAGTTAGTATATCCAGCGGAGACCCCGAAGATTTGATTCCATTGATAAGCGCCCGCGTGCTGGGTGAGTGAGCAGTCATCTTGGCCGTTGAGGACAACCGTCGCGTACTTCCAACAGGGCTACCTAAGTGCATGGTTGACGATAGTGATGACTTGCGCGGTGATGGCGTTGACAATGAGGCTTTCCGTGGCTTTATCGAATCCGCATCGACCCCACTATCACGTCGCAGTGGAAGCTCACTGGTTGCGCTGATAGCTCTTGTTGCTGACGAAGATGACGGCTTTCGTTTCTCGTGAATATCCGTCATTTTGGCAGAGGTCACTAGCGGACGCTCGGAGTGACAAGTGCGAAACCCAGGGATGGAATCACTGTCAGAACTGGGATTGTAGGCAAATTGTACTCCACTCGCGGGGCTATGATCCTTCAAAGGCGATTGCTGCTGCGTGGGTGTCCGCAACGATGGTGTGGTGCGAGCGATTAGGTCGGGTGTACTATGACACACCGCCGCCGACTTGGGGCGCATTGATTTCGTTGTCAATGGTAGTGTTGATGTGGAGAGTGCGTGAGTACCTGATTTAATCGGTAGTGCACGCTTATGAGCAAACTTGAGTGGGTGGTGGCTAGCTCCTGTGAGGGGACGTGTAGAAGCCATAACGAGAGGGGGCTGCTGACTTTGCTGTTGTACTTGGCGTTGTCGCTGTGCTGCGAGTGATCGCCGTACGAGTCCTTCCAGAAGTGCTGTCTGTCCAGTGGCGTTATCACCCCTCGCGCATTCCGCGGTGATGTCTAGGAGTTGCGTCATCTCCACCCATTTCTCCATCGAAGGAAGCGGTCGACCAAGCTCTTGGCACTCGTCGACAAGGCTTCGTAACGTGCGTGGTAGCTGCGTTATGGTGAGCCATTCTTGCACAAGCAGCCCGACGTATGCCGCAATATTGGAGGTGGTGACGGATGGACACGATTCGTGGAGTGCGGAGACTGCCGCCATATGCTCACTACGGGTGCCCGCCACCATCGCGATTGACAGTCTGACATCGTACGCTGCAGCGTGTGGTTGAGTGCTGTGGGAAATAAAATAAAAAAACTCACTCTAGTATTTCGGACAAGAATAGAGATACCAGGGACATGGAACCAAACTACACAACAACAACAACATCAAGTCAAAACAGATTTTTGCGGAAATGGGAAACGCAAAGTTGAATACATTTTAATTCTCGCAGACACATTTCATTCTCGTACTGATCTTGAGGCTGCAGGGTTTTATGTGCTTTCTACCTCTGTTGGTGGTTGATGTAACGCAATGCGAGAAGCCCAAGGATACGGAAAATCACGATAAATGCGAGCACAACGAGAAAATTGGTGCCAATCTCGTCGTGCTTGAGCTCGTACACGCCTTCCACGAAGCCCTTTACAGTCACCTGCTCGCCAGAAGGCACACTACTCAGGACTTGGCAACCCAAATTCGAGCCATACGCAGTAATAACGCCCGTGGTGGGGTCCACGATCGGTGTGGCGGCATCCATATCGCAGTCTGAGAAGACGAGTGCTGAAAGAATCGCGAGCGAATAGCGCTGCGGAGTGATGTAGTAAAGCCACTTGTACGCAGCAGGGATGTGCGCAGCGGGTGGCACAAAGCCCATGAACAGCATGAATGTCGAGTTCGCGAGCACACCAACGATCATGGCCACTTCGACTGTCGGCAAAGCGTAGGCTGTGGCCAACCCAAAGTACGTCTGCATCAAGTTGAGTGCGGAGATGTTGACCCAGTAAAGCACCGCGGTGTCAAATCCTTCAAATCCGACCGATGGGAAGAAGATAACCGTGAAGACCAAGCCGCTCGCAAAAACGTACGGGATCTCGACCAGCGTAGAAGCCAAAAAGAACCATAATGCGTTATACGTCTGTGCTGCTCGCTCGCGGTAATACACATTTCGCTCGTCCACAGCAATCGGAAGCACGCTGTTGAAGGATATAATCCCCATGAACACGGAAGTAAGGAAAATCATGCCGACCCCTGAGTTAATACCCTGGAAGGACGTGTAGTCCGTACCATTGAACAGCAACCAGAAAAGCAGTGCGACACACAGCGAGACGACTACACGAGTAAGATTGTAGGTCGCCGATCGCCAGTACAGATTGAAAGAACGCCTGAGAAGGAAACGGATCTGAGTGCCAGCCGAGGCCGCACGCTTCGAGGAAAATAGCAATACCGGCGCATCAGCCGATGGTCGCGTGACTCCATCCCGATCCAGAGCCTCGATGAGCGCTTGGTGATAGTGACTGTTCTTAAAATGCTCCACGAAATTCACATCGGCATTCACTTCATTGCCCACACCAGCGCCGATTGTCTCCAGCATCCAAGTCGCGGGGTTGTACTGTGGAGCCAACCGCTCAACACCAGGAATGGATTCGAAATACTCTATCAATTTCTGGCACTTTTCTCCCAACTCACCAAAGTACACCGTCTCACCTCCTTTCTTAAGCAGCAGCAGACTGTCAAAGAGGTACACGATCTCAGCGGAGGGCTGATGGATTGTACAAACGACCGTGCGGCCCGAGTCGGCCACCTTTCGCACACCATCCATGATCACCTTGGCTGAACGCGCATCCAACCCACTGGTGGGTTCGTCCAGGAATAGCACACTTGGCTGCGCCGCCAACTCCACACCAATCGTCAGTCGCTTCAGTTGTTCAATCGAGCTGCCACGAATCACTTGGTCGGCCAGTGGCACGAGATCCAAAAGCTCGAGGCATTCCTGAACACTATCGTACTTGGCAGCATCCGAGCTCTCACTGCTTTGTCGCAAGAATGCGCTAAACGTCAGCGCCTCGCGGTACGTTGCACTATCGAGGTGCACGTCCGTTTGCTCGCAATACCCAGTGGCACGGCGAATCACGAGGTCGGTTGCCTTGTGACCGTTTATCATGATGGAACCTGAGATTTTGCCCGCGGTCTTGCGGCCAGCGATCACATCCATCAACGTCGTTTTCCCTGCCCCGGATGAACCCATGAGTGCTGTGATTGAGCCTGGGGTCGCAAAGCCCGAGATACCCTTGAGCAACTCCAGCGATTGCTTCGAGTCGTGTGGGTCTGGTACCGAGTAGCGAAGGTCTGTGAACGCCAGCGTGACAGGGATAAAGTTGCCCGACTGGCCAGTCCTTGATGAGGGTCCGAACGCGTCAATGGCCAGCGTTATATCCTTGTTGGCCGATTCCCGCGGCGATTTCGCGAGCGTATAGTCACCACTGGCCACGTCGTCCACGGTCGCACCGTCACCAACCACGTTGCTGTTGCTGCTGATTCCAGTCGCTTCCGTCCCCGATGGTGAAGCCGATTCGTGGCTCTCCACGATCTCTTTGCGATGATATTCGAGAATGTACGTCGCCACCGAAACGAAGATGACGGTGCAGACCGCCATGTATACAATGGCATACGTCACCCAGTACCGTTCCGGTGCAATGTCGTAGAACGACAGATAGTACTCGCCCATCGTGAGGTTGCCGAAAAGACCGCAGTAATTCATGCCCTTGTACTCGCAAACATCGTACGACGCTGAGCGGTACTCGTTCACGGCGACACCACGCAGACTCCATGACAACGGGTTTACCCAGTAGAGCCACTCCAGGTAGCTCGGCATCTGGCTTTTAAAGAGCACAAAGCCGGCAAAGAGGATGTAGAAGAGGAGTGTCGCCAGAGCCACGGGTTCCACAAAGTGAAGATCCGTTGCCCACGCCGACAGCAACATGAACCAGCCGCTAAAGAACAGACTCGTGAACAGCAGTAGCAATTCAAAGTTGATGTATGCGGTCACCGAGTCGGCGAATCCGCAAAACCAGTACGTGAGTGAGCCAAAGACGAGGGTCTCGAGCACAGACATGGGCACTTGGCTGAGGAAGAAAGCGATCGTGTACGACGGCGTTCGCACCATATTCGCACGGCGCTGCTTGTAGAACACCTCTCGTTCATCCATCATCGTGGGCAATTGTGCAAACTGTCCAAGCGCGAGGTACAGCACAGAGGCAAACGCTGTGCCCATCACCACTTGAATCTCACGTCGATCAATGTCACCAAACACCGTGGCGTAGAAAAACCCCATGAGCAGTGTCGTGGCAATGCGTCCAATTAACAACGGCGTGTTCCGTACCGAGGAGAGCAACTGGCGGTGTAGCAGCGTCCGCGTATTGGCCACAAACGATTGCTGGAAGCGAGGCATCTGTGCCATATGAGCCTCCACGTCTTGGAGTAGCATGTCGTCATGCGGCTCTTCCAATTGCTGACAAATCTCCTTGTAGATTGACGAGTCCTTGTACCGCTCGCTAAACTCGGCCGCAGTCTGTGGAGCGCTCGTCGATGCGTTGCTGGCGGCCGCAAGCTCGTACTGGTATTGCTGGCTCGTGGCAAGATCCATGAGAAAATCCGCTGTATCACGATACCCGGGGCACGTGAACCCCAAGTCGGCAAAGTACGTCATCACACCATCGCGGGGTCCGTAGTACATGACGTGCCCCTGATTAAGCAAGATCACGTCGTCAAAAAGCGCAAACACCTCGGGTGTGGGCTGCAGTAGCGAGGCCACGATGGTTTTCTGGAACGTATCGGCGAGCGAGCGCTGCGTGCACATGATGTCAAACGCCGCGGCGCTATCCAGCCCTGTGGTCACCTCGTCCAGGAATGCTGCCGTCTTGAATCCAAATGCCATCTCGCCCAGCGTCACGCGCTTCTTCTCGCCACCAGAGACGCCACGAATGAGCGAGTTGCCCAGCACAGTATTCTGGCAGCTCTCTAGCCCAAGCTGGTGCAGCACAATGTCCGGGAAATGCTTGAACAACGCCCTCAACGGGTGCATACCGGTCTCACCGCTCACGTCCGTCGCTGGCTCGTCCAGCAGCTTGGCCAAATGCGGCGGCACCTGCTCACCCGAGAGTTTATGCGCAAACGCGAGGGTTTCACGCACCGTGAGCGTGGCCAAGTGCGTGTCTCGCTGCGTCACGTACGTGATGGATTGCGCTAATCGGCTCGAGAGCTGAACACTCTGGCGATGGCTCTCCTTTGAGATCTCCTCCTTTGCGTCCTGCTGGTGCTTGGTCTCTAGGACATGCGCGGGCGACTCACCATTGTAGGTGATGTCGCCCTCCACGTGGATGCCCCGACTGGAGACGGGGAAACGCCCACTGAGCAGCTTGAGCAGGGATGACTTGCCCGAGCCGGGCTGCCCCAGCACGAGCGTCATGGTGCCCGGCTTGAAGGCGCCACTGATCGGGTGCAGGATGGTCTTGCGCGTCGCCTGCTGCGTCTTCTTCGGCGCGCGCTGGAAGCGAAACATCTTCTTGATCTCGTTTGGAATCGTTGGCAGCTCAGGCAACGACGACGACGAGGAGATGGAGGATAATGAAGGCGACGGTGATGCCTCGGTGGTCGATTTGGTTGCCGTGTGCACCGTTGCCGAGAGCGCGAGGTCGCGGAAACGCACTTCCATGCGCGGCAGAGCGCGCCCCATGGCCGCCTCGGCGGCCGACACCACGCGCGCGTGCATGTGTGACGATCCCTGCGCCATCATTGCGCTGACCGCGTCGTGGTCACCACCCGCCTCGGCCTCCTTCAGCATCGGGTCCTCCATCGCGACGCGTGAGATCAATCAAATCAGATCAAAACAAATCACCGGGCCAGCAGCTATACGCGTGTGTGCTTCACGGTATCCCAGGCTCGAGTCCGATTCACAAGTGAGGAGCACGAGGCTTCAGGACACAATGTACGTGTCTCCTTCTGATGTACACTTTGATGAACGGACGGACAGAGACGACCGTAGAGAGGATGTGTGAGGAGCACATGGCCGCATTGCCGCTTCATTCCGTGTGGGTTTTCCCGCGATGTTGCCCGCGCGATTAGAACGACCCTTACAAATTGATATGATTCCAGTGATAACCATTTGCGTCTCAACAGAGATCTATTGTAAAACGACTTTTGTAAATCAATACCCGGTCGGAATCGACTCGTACCCATGTGGCCACGACGAGCGACAGCGCTTGCCGCAATCACGCTTGAACCCGTGTCACTCCAGTCTCTTATGTGGCTCCAGGTTGCCAGTCAAGCCGTATACATCGTCCCGGATTGGCTATAACTACTGTTTGATGAAACATTACAGCGAATCCACGTGCCTGTATGGAATTGAAGTACCCCTACCCCTCATATTTGCCATAAACATCTCGTCAAAGCCGTTCAGGCGCGATGCATGCCAATTGGCGTGCCAACGCGGTTGGCGTATGGGCGAGCAGCATGGACGACCGTGGGCCAGTTATCACGGACGACGAGGGCGTGATCGCCTCGCTGATCTAGCAGGGCGCAATCATAAGATGCGCTGGCAGCGAGCTTGACGAGAAGCCTGGTTTAACAGGGACTGAGAAAGTGAAGCGAGCTACTTCATGCGCTAGAAATACTCTGTTGATGAGAGCTACCTAACCTTCTACGAAAGCGTCCTCGTATCATCTCCCGCTCATCTCCGGACGTGCGACTCGCACGTCAAGAAAAAGACATCTCGCACCGTGCGAGATGTCTTTTTTCTTGCGTGTGTTCAACCCTATCAATGAAGCCGATGGTGTCGCGCGGAGCGTCATAGAAGCTGTTAGTGAAGTTAACTCGCCATGCATGGCTTCAGCCAGTACATGCACCTCTCAATTTCATAGCACGCCATGCGTCATGAATTCATCCACTACGCCGCAATCATCCAAGGCACCGTAGCCGCCCATTCCATCGCTGGAGGCATGAGCTTGTGCGCAGATGCATTGCCCCAAATCTTCGTCTGCACGAGCAAATTACATCAGTCAAGGAATGGCTAGCATGCTGAGATACGTACAGAGCGGTGACAGGTAATTCGATACCACGTACCGCATCGCCCTCGATTATTGCAAACCGAATCCTCCTTCGTCCCTGCCGTGGTTTCACTCACACTTGTGCTGACAGCACCGCCTGTGTTTGTGAGCAAACTCGCGTCGAGGACGAGATTGGGTAGATCACCGGACGGTGAATGAAACGTGATTTGTACCGCTATAACACATGCAAGATAAGCAACAACATCATCCAAAGAATGTCTTCACGTGGCTGGCGCAGGCAATAAAACTAGGTTGCACTCACCAGGACCTGCTGTCGTGCACACGGTTGACACACCCGAGTTGAAAGCCACCGTGACAAGGTTGATCCTACGTCAACGATACAATCACTTCCTTCAGCAATCATATTAAAACCAAAAATTGCGCACCAATGCGTTACTCACGTGCGTAATCTCTCGAGTGCAAACTTCACGAACGCTGCCGATGCTGAGGTTGGGATCATTGCCGAGGTTTCTCCGCGGAAGGAAAGTGTCAAATATCCGCCATCAGCCGTGCAGCTCACGGTCTGCACTTCGTCTACCTGGCTGGACGTCCACGGATCATCACCGCTTGGGCATGGAACTACATGAACATTGCAATAAATGGTCATGGTGAACTGACACACCTCCGGAAAGCGACAACCGAAACAAATAGGTTGTGGTTACTTTTCGCGCAGTTGTAACCCGTGTATCGCAGCGGCTGACCCTGGTCCACGTGTATTTTATCGCAGTAGCAGCCCTGCATCATGTTGGCGTCCCAAGTGGATACGGCGTTGGGATCGCTGCCGTACACAAAGCCTGCGACACCATACGCTGCCGTCTCGGTAAGAGCTGCAATGTCCTTAGCCGTGCGGCACACGCCGCGACCACTGCACACCTGTTCGTCCTGCTTTGGGCACGAGACTGACACAAGTCCATGTAAACGACGTCAACAATGTCAAGTACATCAAAAGAACTAAGCTATCGTGGTCATTAATTGTAGACAGTCAAGACTTACGACGGCTGCATGCCACGCCTTCAAAACCCGGGAAGCATTGGCAAATGCCCACGGCATCGCATACTCCCTTGAAGCAAAGGCCACAGTCAATCGTATACCACGTCAATCGACAAAAGTACGAAAACATGAACACAGAAATCGTAGTGCTCTCGCTCTCTCGGACCTACCGCGTTCGAGCACTCAACCAAACTTGTATGCGCGACATCGTTTGCGGTGGGCTCCTCCCACCATGCTCGATCGGTTGGGCACTCACGAATTGAACAGTCATGGCCTGAAAACCCTTCAAAACACGTGCACTGATAGTTCGATGCCCCGCTGCAGTGCCCATGTGCACTGCAGGTCGCGCCCCAACTTACTAGCCCAAATCAATTCGCATACACACATTGACAAGCTCAGAACGCACACTTCACACACCTCTGACAGCAGCAAAGCTACCGACATCAATGGTATTGAGTCCAAGTATACTGCACCTGGGCAACTGGTCATGGCACCTCCACTGCGGTATCCGCAGTCCGGGATTGTCCCTTCAGCACCCTGACCTACACCCGTTCAAGAGAACACCAATTCGTTACTGACGTGAACTATGCCGCGTCCCACTAACATCCACCCACGATTTTAACGTTCATACCATCGCTGGATTCAAACCCGGAATCGCATGAGCATTCACCGCTAAAAGAATTGCAAACCCCTCGCCCCGAGCACGGAAGCCACTGCGTTCCCTCTCGCCAAGAGAGTATACACATTAGCTCAACAGCAAGCGACTGCCGACATATACGAGTTTCGTACCTCTTTCGTGCCGACCTGGGTAGCTGTATTGGCTCCATACAGCGCCGCTGTGCCATCTTGAGTATCCGTATCAGCCCGTGTCACGCATCGTCACAAGAGATCAGCACTCGTCGTTAGCAACCACCAGCTTCGTGAAGGCATTTTCCATCCTACGTGTTAGATACCGTAGCGCGAGCTGGATCAAATCGAACACGTACCTGCCTCGACAGTTAGTGAACTCGTGCCGCCCGTGAACGAGGAGGTAGCGATCAACGCTGGGACATCGCCATGCTCGTGTGTAAACGTGATAATGGAGGATACGCCATCGGTGTCGCATACCATGGACCCGCCACTAAGTGTGATGCTCAGCGTGTGGATTGTGGGGAGTGCCTCGAGCGCCTGCTTCAGTGTGCTCGCCGTCTCGGTGGCTGGGTCCAGGTCACGCGTGGTGTACCCTCGAAACGTGAGCGAGAACACACCAGAGCAGCCATTACAGAGACAGGAAAGTGCCTGGATCTCATCCACCTGCGCCGTCGTCACGGGGTCATCGCCGCGGGGGCATTCACGCTGTGAGCAGTCCGCACCCGTGTATCCATAGTCACAAACACAGCCGTGGATGCGCTCCGCATCCCACGGCGTTGTGTACGTGTTCTGGCGGAAGAGGTTGTAGTCATTTTTCAAGTCGGCGGCATTCGTGAGCCGCATGCAGCGCCCCCTTCCGTTGCATTGATCCTTGCAGAGAAGAGTCATGGTTTCGCAGGCGTGGCCCTCGAATCCGGACTGGCATCGACACTGCCCACTGCCACGATCACACGTCCCCATGTTGGAACACTCTCGTGCGATGGACCGAGTATCATCATCAGCGATCGCGAAATCGATCCATGGTGGGGCACTCGGACACGAGCGCGCAAAGCAGTCAAAGCCCGTGTAGCCCTCAAAGCACGAGCATCTAAAACCGCAGAGCAAATCAGATGCATGCATACACACAACATGTAAACAGCTGCCATCACTTTAGAGGAGGGACCATACAGTAATTAATGCACAGTGATGAGGACGTATTACGTGTTGGCTGGGGTGCAGACGCCATGCCCGTTGCAGCTGGACGGGCACGCGGCCAGCACAAAGCGTAAAGCGGATTGACACGTGAGCAGCAGCGCCGCCACGGCAGTCGTGAGCACTGATGCATGGCTTCTATGGCGGGCTGACATGGTCAATGGTACCATGTACAGGGTGTGATTGACGCTATAACATGTGCTAGCCGAAGCGTCGCGGTTTTTTAATGATGGAGTAGGTTATCAAAACCCAAACAAAAACCAGCGGACACCCACAGTTCCCCTGCCACATTCAACATAACCGATTGCCCATCAAGAAGCGGCGTGAGTTGCGCAGCCAGGTGCGGCGGGCGGGACATCACGATGCGGTCGCTGCCGTCCATCCTTCATGGCAATCTAATGCCGCGCATACATCATGGTTCGAGCTGGTTACGTTGAAGTTGAAGTACCCGAATGTTGGTACAATTATATTTTGTCTAATTGTTGTGCGGTCCGACGTATCTATGTGACCGATTCAGCGTCTGTGCCAGTGCTATTATAACGCGACAGGCCTTAGATCTATGCACGTGAGCAGCGAAATACTGTAACAGCCTCTATAATTAGTGCGGCGCTCTGCAATCCGTGCCAATTTGGCGCCCTCAAGCTCTATCCCGGATATAGCGCCCGTCCCGTCCGGTCGCCATCATCCATTAAGTGCGCATTTTGATTCCAGCCAATCCCCGCCCGTCATTTTCCACCTTGTTTCAGCAAAACGGCCCCACAATCGCCACATCGTTTAGTAAACGGACGTCTTCTAAGAATTCAGGTGCGCTGCTCGCCAAAGTCTCCACCTGATGGTGTGATCTTTGGGGCCACATCCTGCGGTGGCCAGCGCTCCAAGCAGAAGAGCAGAAGAGCAGAAGGAAAAGCAAAACCAGAAGAGCTTCACACCCGAACACCACCACCAACGCCAACAAC
>JAADWT010000330.1:0-23448 GCA_023336285.1 Pythium grandisporangium
CCCCCCCCCCCCCCCCCCCACACACACACGCGATAGTGTGGGTGCACACTTCCGAAATACGGATGCCCAGCATCTCACTTTCGCATATTCATTGTTCGACTCAAGTCCACTCCAAGTCCCCCGCAGCACCAACCACAATGGCTCGCGCACTCTTCATCTTCGCTACCGTCATTCTTTCCTCATTCGCTACTGTCTTCGCCCACGAGGGTCACGATCATTCCGCTGAGACGACCGACATGACCAAGGGCTCTATGGACCACGAGCATATGGATCACTCGTCGATGGGTTCTACAGATCACGAGCACATGGACCACGAGCACATGGATCACTCGTCAATGGACATGGACAACACCCCGGAACCGTCGGTAGCATCGTCGGCTGTGTTCTCGATTGCGTTGCCCCTCACAGCAGTTGCGGTCGCCACTTTCAACTAAGAAACAATCCAGTCGTCAAGTTGAGATTGGAAATGCTTCATAGTCTTCTGACCGGCAGAATGAACTGCGCTTTATGTTTCTGCTTACATTGTCTGTTGTCAAATAAAAGATGTTAGCCCTTCCAACCTTACCGCTTTTTGAATCGAAAATGTACTACAGCTCTGTGGGACGTAAGCACTCATCGAGACACGATTCACAGCCTGTAGCAGCGAGTGAGAGCCAAGACATTGTCATTAGCAAAGCGAAAAACGAAAATATGATCAGCACGTGGTTGAATAACGATAAATCTCAATAATAATAGAAATAAAAAAGAGTTGAAGCAGAAGACATCACAAAGACTACAATGAGTTGCGGTCACGATAGAGTCACCCGTCCGTCTTTGACTGTCGTCGCTACCGTGCGATTGGCGTGGGCGTCGCAGCAGCGCTGGTAGTGCTGTCATCTGTGACTAGAGAAGGAAGTTGGAAGGGAGCTAAATCGACAGCCGATTGCCAACGCGTAATTCCGACCAAGAGCACAAGTTTAAGTCGTTGCAAGAATTGCACGTCGCCGTTCTGCGCGTTGCCTCCAAAGATGACCTCGCACTCGGTCGTGCCAGGCACAGTGGTGCTGGGGCGCTCCTGGAAATTGTACCACGAAAAAATATCAACGATCATGCCGCCGGTTTCCATCTCCACAAATTGCCGTTGTGCTCGACTCATGGGTACCGAACGAAATGTGACGAGGTAGCCACCGTGGATCAGTGCGCGCGCAACCAAAACGACGCCGTGGCGCATTGGGGTCCCCTGGATGGTGGAGGCAATGAGCCAGCACTCGTCGTTGATGCGGTGCAATACCTTGTAGTCGATCACCTCCGGCTGGATGCGCTTGTATTCATCCTTGTTCGTCAGCATTGTCCACGTCTTCTGCATGAGTTCACGGGCACCCTCATTTGGGAATACTTGCGACAGCTTGAATTGGAGACGTGAGCCCTGCACGCGGCGACCTCCTTGCCAGCCAAACGCCTCGCCATTATCCTCCCAATCTTCCCGGTCGAGCAGCTCCATCATCTCAACACACGTGTCCCGCACCATGGCCAATGCATCCTCAAGGCTCATGGGGCTGGAGAAAAGCACATGCTCGAACAAAGAGACAGCACTGACACCAACGCCGCCGCTAATCTGTTCGCTAGGTGTCAGCGCGGACGATGGTGCGTGGACCAAGGGCATCACGAGGTGGCCCTCGTGCTCAAGCTGTAGCATGGTGCGCACCGCGGTGGTTCGCAGCTCACGTGGCCGCATTTGGCCCTCCATCACGAGGTTGCTCTGCTGCAATAGCTTGGTTTCGTCCATGAGCTCCAGGTAGCGCCGCACGAGCGCCACGTTCACCGCACCGCGCTGGTTGTTCTTCACCGTCACCACCTTGTCCGAGGCCCGGTTGCGATACGTGTCATCAGCCTGCTGCTGAAGGTCTCGCTGCAGGTTTTCATGCGTGCGCTGCAGTTGCGCGAGGTCGTGACGGAGCGTTTCCAGCCGGTCCTTGACGCCACGCACGCGCAGCCGCTCCTTCTCGTTGCGGCGGTGGCGTCGCTCATCCACCGAATCGAGTGCGTCCGTTGCCTCCATCGCCTCGCGCGCTGACTTGGCGTCTGCATCTAGGGGCGACGGTAGCTTGGCGGCCATGAGCGCCGTGCGTTGTGCTGACGGCGAGAACGAAGGGGGGTCGGGCGAGAGAGATGGTGGTAGGGGCCGGTGGGGGCCGTACAGTAATGGCCCACGTGATAACGGCGACGACGTCGTTTCCTCACCCGATACGAAAGGCGTGGGGCTGTGCATGTACCGCTGCGTCGGCGCGGGCATCGCGATCTCGTGTTGCTTGGGTGACAACCCCCGCGGCAACGCTAATGGTGAAGCTGACATGGTGGACGCAACGGATTCTATTGGAGTGTCCTCGTCGAATGCCCACATGCTTTGCTGTCAGCTCGGCTGTCCCGCCTGCTCGCTATCGTCGCGATGCAGGCTCTGCTGTCCACGCAGGTTGGCTTTATCGAACTCCCGTTCAAGCGAGCGATGAGACGGGTGGGTGGGAGGTTCGAGCTGGTCTTTGACTGCGAGTTAGGGTGCGTACACTGTACTATAGTGGGAGGAATACAATGGAGGAAGAAGGGCGTGGAAGGCGATGGGACCCGCGAGAGAGTGTTGGTGACGGGGAAAGCCGAGCCGAACGGGCAGCGGGAGGGAAGGCGTACGCGGGATTGACACCCAAGCCCAAAGAGACAGCGATCACCAGCTATTCGTCGCAATGAGACCAGCGAATCGCTGAGCGACGCACTGTGTGGGGCTGCGTCTTGTTGTATTCAGCTGGCCAGTGAGAATCGATCGGTTTAGAGGGGGACCATGTTATACCTTTTATAGGTGCCTTCCAAGATAGGTTTGTGCAAAATGTTGCGTGTTGGTTATTACTTCAAGTATTCAAGTAAGCGCTAAACCCTTCTGCTCCTCGGCAAGACGACGGAGAAGAAGACGTGTCATATCAAATTGCGTGGTTGAAACCTATAGTGGGGCACTGCAGGCATGAAAGGAGAGTGCCAGTATTCTTGCGTGGGGGCACTTCTTAGACGAGCTTCACCACGAGCTTGCCAATGCTCTCACGCGCATACAGGCGGTCCAGCGCGTCCGCGATGCCCTCGAGCCCACTGAACGGAGTAGGGTCGATACCTGGGAGGATCTCGCCCTCCGTAATTAGCTCCACGAGCTGCTCCAGGTGCTTGGTATAGTTGTCTATATGGTTGGGCATGATGAAGCCTCGCACGCACGCCGAACGGGCCAATAGCACCGAGTTGAGTGCGCTAACAGCGTAGGAGTCCGACTCTTGTTCCTTATAGCCGGAGATGGAACCAAAGACGATAATGCGGCCAAGCTTGGCAATGTGCTCCACCGCCGTCTTGAACGTCTCCCCACCCACGGTCTCGAACACAATATCGATACCGTTGGGGTACTCGTCTTGCAAAACGTCGGCAATCTTTTCCTTGCTAGTGTTGATCGCGCGATCCACACCGAGCTTCTTGAGCACCTCCACCTTGGCATCCGAACTGCACGTGCCAATGACGTGGTTGCCCGCGCGTTTGGCCAACTGCACGGCAAATTGCCCTGAGGATCCAGCGGCAGAAGTAATGAGCACGGTCTCGCCCGACTTCATCTTGCCCGCGATGCTTAGTGCCATGGAAGATGCGACGCCACACAGCACGACTGGCAGCATGGCTGGAGTGGGAGCTGGCACCTTAAGCACATTAGCCGCTGACACCACGGTGTACTCGGAAAATGCACCAAGGGCTGGAGTAAGCAACACATCGAGGAAAAGTAGGGATATACAGTCAATCACAGTCAATGGATAACAAGCTACCCATTGCACAAGGTCCTGGGAGCCACCTACCCTGGAATGTGATGGCATCATGCACTTTGACATTTTCCACGCCATCACCAACGGCAACAATCACGCCGACTGAAAAATCAAAACAATCAAAAACTCTGGTTATCCCCTCTCCCCCCAACCCAGTGATGTCTAGACAGAGGAAGAATCGAAGCATTTCAACGAACCGGCCTCGAGTCCACAGCTGAAAGGAATTGGGACACCGATCACACCGTTGGTGATGTTGATATCCGCAGCATTAATACCCACGTAATGGTTTCGAACCACAACGTGGCCAGCAGTGGCCTGGGGCAACTGAGAAACCTCTACGATCTCCGTGGCCTTACGGAAGTCGCTGGACGTTTCCTTGACTTGAACGGTGCGGTACGAAGGCATGTTGATGGGTTGGTAGGCTGGGTGGTTGGAAATACGGCTTGAAGTGGCGACGAGCAGAAAAATTGGGGAGTGAGCGTGGGTTGATGTGACCCGATGACGCGCATGGCCGCATCAAGCTTCAAACGCACCATGCGGATGGCGAACGAGGTGTTTCGTCGCCAATGCATTCATATTTTGTCCGAAATGTATCCAGGCTCAGTATGACCATGACCAGCAAACCTCAGTGAGCGCCCCTTGATGGTGCCCGATCCATGGACGCTATAAGTGTTGACATACGATCACGCTATTGACCTTTTGTGTACTATATGTTCGATAACGGTATCATTATTGCGCCGATTGGGGCCAGGCGTCAACAACGTGACGTAGATTGATGGCGCCTACTAAATTCAGGCGTAATCTCCCGAATTGCAAACACCCCAGTTGAGTCGCGACATTCTAAACCTACACCAGCCGTGCTCAATATCGCAACATCATCGCCTCGGGGGTATACGATTCGCAGGTTCCTCCTCGTCATCTTCAGCCCTTCTTCTGGGGGATGAATTGACTTGATCATCCATGGCATGTCGCTGGATTTAACCTGTACTTTAAAGTCGTACAGAACAAGCCATTGTCGTGGAAAATAATAATTTTTGAATTTGAAAATAATACGGCTCGGAACAACTCAGCATGCGATGCAGCCTTCTCCGATGGAGCAGGGAGGGAGTCATGGCTATCGTCCCGTCCAATTAGGCGTCGCCGCGGTGGTGGTGGCAGGGGTCGTGCTGGCGTCGTCCATCAGCAGGCCCGGTATCCGGAACGGAGCCAAGTCGACGGCCGACTGCCAGCGCGTGATCCCCACTAGAAGCATGAGCTTGAGGCGCAGCAGGAACTGCATGTCACCGTTCTGTGCATTGCCACCAAAGATAACCTCGCACTCGGTGCCACCTGGCGCGGAGATGCTGGCGCGCTCCTGGAAATTGTACCACGAGAAGATGTTGACCAGCATGCCACCCGTTTCCATCTCGAGGAATTGGCGCCGCGCCGCACTGACGGGGACGGAGCGGAAGGTGATGAGGTAGCCACCATGGATCAGCGCACGCGCGACCAGGAGCACGGCGTGGCGCATGGGCGTGCCCTGGATCGTGATGCCCACGAGCCAGCACTCGTCATTGACGCGCTGCAGTACCTTGTGCTCAACCAAGTCGGGCTGGATGCGCTTGTAATCGTCCATGTTGGTCATTAGGCGCCACGTCTTCTGCATGAGCTCACGGGCACCAACATTCGGAAACACCTGGGACAGCTTGAACTGCAGCCGTGAGCCCTGCACACGTCGTCCGCACTGCCAGCCAAACGCCTCTCCATTGTCCTCCCAATCCACGCGGTCCAGCAGCTCCATCATCTCGACACACGTGTCCCGCACCATGGTCAGCGCATCCTCTGGGTTCATCGGCCCCGAGAACAGCACGTGTTCAAAGAGCGCCATGGCACTCACGCTCACGCCTAGGCCAAACTCCTGGGCGGAATGGCCCACCAAAGAGTGTGGCGGCGACGGCAACGGCGGCACATTCAGATGGCTTTCCGTTTCCAGCTGCAGCATCGTGCGCAGCGCCGTCGTGCGCAGATCACGTGGGCGCATCTGCTCCTCCATCACGAGCTTGGTGTGTTGCAACGCCTTGGTCTCGTTCATGAGCTCGAGGTAGCGTCGCACCAGCGCCACATTTACGTTTTCGGTCCCGCTGGCGATGTCCATCTGCGCCGGGTCGTGGCTTGGGCACGAGCCATTGGCATGCCGCTGGCGACAATCCAGCGCGCAGGCTCGCCGCTGTAGCTCTCGCTGCAGGTTTTCATGCGTGCGCTGCAGCTGTGCGAGGTCATGGCGCAGCGTTTCCAGTCGGTCCTTGACGCCGCGCACGCGCAGCCGCTCCTTCTCATTGCGGCGGTGGCGTCGCTCATCCACGGACTCGAGCGCGTCCATGGCCTCCATCACCTCACGCGTCGACTTGGCGTCGGCGTCCAGGGACGACGCTGGACTCGTGGGTCCCAGTGCCCCGTTGTTGCGCGGCGGAGACGGAGAGAGCGATGACGATGAAGATAGAGGCGAGAGCGGCGCTCGCGGTGGTGGGCGGACCGGACCATATGTCAGAGGGGACTGCGAAGGCGCGAACGGTGTTGGTTCTACATGATACGACGGTGACGTGTGTGTTGGCGTTGGTGCTGATGCTGGTGTTGGTGTTGGCGTTGACGGCCACATCTGCCGTTGCGTTGGCGCGGGCGCGGGGACGACCTCTTGCTTGGGCGAGAAGATCGGCGACGGCGACGCCATCGAGACTGCCGACTGCATGGCCGTGTCGACGTCGAATGTCCACATGGCTGTGTCTGGTTTGGCTAGCGTTCGCCCTTCTTCCACACTGGTGGACGGTCTGTATGTATGGATGGATGGATTGATGCGCACACTGGGTGTCTACGGCCGTCCCAGCAAAAGAGGAGATATTATGGATACGGTGGCACACGATCTGAGTTGGTGGGCGGGAAGAGCGAGTAGGCGAGCGAATGCGTGACCACGGCGATTCGATTGACAGAATGCACCAGCAGCGGAAGAAGAAGAAGAAGAGCGCCGGATCAAGTCAGCGGAATGTTGGTCACGCGACGAATGAGTGGGGGCGGTTGATACAGCGAGATGGAGCGCCGGTCCGTGCCAAATATGATGAGTCACTTGCAAACCACCTCAAGCAGCCACGGGGTGAGAGCGCGCGAGCCCAGAAGTTTACGCGACCTCAAGGCGATGGCGCGTGGCGCGGAGCGGTTCTGGCCGCGTGGATTGGTGTGCACTTGCGCGCGGGGTCCAGGTTCACGTCTGCGACGGACGAGGTCACACCCCAGACAAGAGCTGGTAATCAGGTGTGTGGTGTGTGCATGGTGTGGCAAACCGGATCCCATCGGCAGAGCTAGTGGATGAGATGCGATCGGGTTAGACGGGGAGATCAACGTAGACAACCAAATGATAGCGGGAGATCGTTTATTGTTATGAAATGTATTATAGGTAATTTGTGTATGCATAATCGATATATATGTGAAATAGACGGGAATGAGTTTATAAAATGTAAATATTCAACCCCTCCCCTTGCAATTCAAAAAAATCAATAAAATTCACTTGGTGCTGGGATCCCAATAGTACTATCTCAAAATACTACTATCAGCACCGTCCCAAATTATTATAGTACTACATACTCCACGGATAAATTTCACCTAGCTTTGACATGTACATTCCGTCTCGCACCGTGTTTTCAATATGACACGAGAGGAGTGATGGTAGCATGTGATCGGGGTCATAATCCACGCACACACGGCATATCAGGCAGCAAGCAGCGGACCAGAAGCGCTCACTTCATCCTCACTTCTCGGGTAGGAGAGCACCCGACAGACGAACGGCCCCCGCGCAGTGATCAGCCTGAAGCTCTACTCCGCTGTTCCGTAACCATGGCCATGCCGTATCAGCCAGCGCTCGCGAGCAGCGCGTTCCGTGGTCTGCACGACGAGCTGTTGGCGTATTTCACGCTCTTCTGTGACACCCGCGAGCTGCTTTCGCTCGCGCAAGTCAACTCTGGTACATACGTGGGCTGTGTGCACTTAATCTGCAAGGCTACATGTAGGTCGAAAGTGCTAACGCATCGTCGTCTGCTGTCTGTGTGTCCACCGCTGTGTGTGTATAGTTTTCCATGTCTTTGCTCGCGAGGAACCGCTGTGGATGATGCACTGCCTTCGCCTTCATGGTGGGGACTTTAGCTTCAATCAGTCATGGCGACTGACCACGTTCTTCCCACGTGCGGACTGCAAACCGCCAGCCATGCCGGTAGCGTTCCCGCCGCTGGTTATGCGCAGCTTTGGCTCGGACTTTTTGTACCGCCGTTGGTGTCGACGTCACATGTCGCTCAAGGGTTTCGAGCCGTCCGAGGAGGACCCGTATTGGCGCCGCGTCAAGCGCATCCAAGTGAGCGAGCTCACATACCAGGAGTACTACGAGTACGTGGTCTGACCATAACTTGCTCTCGGTGGGAGCAGAGCAGACGAATTGTACTAACAAACGCAACCGTGGTGCGGGGGGTTACCCTACCTTGGATAGGCAATACGCGCGGATCCCGTTCATACTCACCGGTGCGATCACGTCTTGGAAGGCCAGTCGTACGTGGACTATGGCGCAGCTCTCTGATCGATTCCCTCACCCCGTTGTGAAGCCCGCTACCGGCGAGACAGCCTCTGCGCCTGGCGATCGCTCGCCCGGACCACCACCGCTCAACCGCATCACTCACAATCTAGATATCGACAGCTCACGCTCCACGACCATGAGCTTCCGCGATTACCACCGCTACGTGGTCCACCAACACGACGAGACGCCGCTGTATGTATTTGACCCGCGCTTTGGCGAAAAGATGCCGTCCCTGCTGTCCGACTATGATGTGGCCTCGCTTCAGCTATTCCGTGAGGACTTGCTTCTTACAGCGCGCAATGCCAGTGCCACGGCCAATGCCGCAGAGGCTCCTAGCTCTCCATCGTCTCCTTCAGGCGTGACCACGACGCCTGCTGCGTCGGTAATGCCTGACGTGGCGATGACAGGAGCGGGGGGAGATGGAGAGGAATACCCCGAGGCAGTACCTCGCCACAAGAGTTTAAACCCCGACTTTCGGTGGATCGTCATGGGCCCGGAGCGCACAGGTGCCCCATGGCACACGGATCCGTCTCGCACCTCGGCCTGGAACGCTCTACTGCGTGGCCGCAAGCGATGGGCGCTGTACCCTCCGGGCTCACCCCCACCGGGGGTCTCACCCACGCAAAGCAGTCGCGCCAGCAAGGATGGCAGCAGTGCCGACGGCAGCAGTGATGCGCTAAGCATGACGTCGCTGGCCTGGTACCTGCACGTATACCCGACACTGGCGCCCCACAAGCGCCCCATCGAAGTGATCCAACGCCCCGGGGATGTGATCTATGTGCCCAGCGGTTGGTGGCACCTCGTCCTTAACATTAGCGGGGATGATGAAGACAACACAGAGGAGATGCCTGCAGACGATACCGCTGGTGTGAGCATTGCCGTGACCCACAACTTTGTGGATTCGCACAACCTGCCAGCGTTTGTGAAAGACCTGCTCCGTGATGAACAGTTTGAGGCACTACGCGTGTTCCAGGACGGGCTTAGAAACGTGCGGCCTGAGAGCTACGACGTTTGTCGATTGCTGCAGATCCCGCGCATGCATGGATACCTGGACGAAGAGCTGTACACGTCCGCGTTCCGTGTCGCGCACCACTGGAAGCAGCATCTTCGAACGGTGTTACGACGTCTTGCGCGTAGGCAACAGCAAGGCGATTCGCAAACGCTGCTGCAGACTGGTCGACAGCGACTGCGTGTGCTCACGGCGCGTGTGAACCCAACGTTTGCGGTACATGAAAGCGTTGTGGTCAAATTCTACAGCGAACGCAACCAAGATTGGGGGGAGTTTCACATGTCCGCATTCCTGGCTCCGCGATTTGAAGAAGCGGGCCAGGAAGAGGAGGGAGACACTAGCCAGGGTGCCAAGAAGAGGAGCAAGAAGACGAACGAGGTACGCGGCAGCAAGTACGATGCCAAGGAGGAAGGTGAACTGCATGCACATGAACTCAAGAGCCGCATGACGCTGCGGTACGCAATGGAGGAGTGCTACCGCATTGAGACGACGGCGTACCGCCTAATTGCGGCAGCGGTGGCGCGTGATCAAGAAGACGTAGCTACCAGCCAAGGGAACCATGCCAAGTCTGTGGGGCCTCGAGTCCGCGATTTGGCGACCATGGTACCGGCACTGTTTGATGCCGGTCACTTGCTGGATGTAAGCGAGGTGGACGATATCAATGGTGATGGTCTGCTCTGGCGCTGGCCATACGCTGTCCTTGAGTACAGGCCCGACCTCGTGGGCATTCACACGCTTCGTAAGCGGTCACATCGCAGCCCCGGATGTGATGGCGCAGATCTCGGAGGCATTACGCCTGCTAGCTGGCGCAGGCTTGCGAACTGGCTCAGTAAGGAGCTCTTACCACGCCTGCATGCTGTTCACATCGACCCAGCACTGCGGGGGGTATATGGACACCGGAAGGCAACCTGGCGTTGGTACGCGCACTATCTGTTACTGCGTCGTAAGAGTGCAATCTCCAGTACGTTTCCTCCGCTACCGTCATTTCTCACGTCCCAGAATCGTGGTGCTGACTGAGTTTGTTTTCTTTACTGTTGCGTTGCCAACCATCGTTGCTGCTTCTTGTTGTCTGTAGTGCATATGCAAGAAGCTGTGACGCCGCCGCAGTTGGTGAACGCGCTGGAATATTTCCTACCAGCTCCAACAGCTTCTGCTATCGCAGAGCATGTGCTCCCACCATGGAGTCGTAATGCTCCCAGTGGAGATGCGTCTTATGCGCCGCCTGTCTTACTACACGGTGACCTCACTGACGAGAACGTGCTGGGCAAGTTGCATTCCTCACCGGAAAGCCATGAAGAAAGTCTGACGGCGCTGCTGAGTCGAATCGGTTTGAGCGAGTACGAACCGCTGTTGATGGCTCAGGAGAAGCTGACCATGGCCACGCTACGTTTAGCAACGGAATCTCAACTGGTAGTGCTTGGGTTACCCCTGGGGCCGCGTCTGGCGCTTCTGGAGGCTGTCCAGAGTGCAACAGCATCCCAAGCGTGTGCTAGCGAGTCTTTGTTGGGGGCGGAGGAAACGCTTAGCGATGGCAGTGACAGCGACTCGGAAGACGACAACGAACTGGAGGTAGAGGAGGAGTCAATGCAGCGCAATCTGCTGGCGTTGACGGATGATGCATTGGTCGATCTTCAGCGCCGCCGGTTGCGCAAGTTCGCCAATGGCGTCCTTGAGTGGACACCCACTCTAGTGCTCGACTTTGCTGACGCCAAGACGGGCGATCCGCTGTACGATCTCGTCGCCGTGTTCTTTGCCGCTCTGGTAAGTGGCTTAATTTTGTTTTGGCTTGTTCGTGATCAGCAATGAAGATGCCCATGGATCACTGGTGTGTCCCCTGGATCATGTCTCTCACAAAGGCTAATCAACATCTGCTCGTCTCGTTTCCGGTGTGACCCTGGACAGCACTGTGATCGTGAACTTTGGAAGACGACGCTCGCTACGCCGTATTGGCAGAACTACATGCGTCGCGAGCAGGTATTGCGGAGCGTAGATGCTACAACCACTGGACGTCTTCTGCGCGAGCGCTTCCTCAAGCTCGCACTGCTGCATCCGTCGCGTTCAGCAGATAGCTTGTTTCACCATTTCCCGGCTGCATACCGTCTCATGACATGGCCCGAGGTGGCGCAGCATGTCTTCGGCGATCTCTTTGTGCCGTCGGCGAGCTGAAGATACCTCGAATCCAATCGAGTGAGTAACTAAGAGAGTGGAGATGAAGCGCTAGAAGAAACCAAATCTTCCAAATCAAAATACAACAACTACCTATATTAAAAAAAAAAGAACCCACACCATGCCGGAGCAATGCAGCAGCGGTCTCTACAGTAGTACCGTGCGAAGCGCATGCCCGCGAGGCATTGCATAAGTCCTTCCTCCCCTTCTGCTAGTGATGGGGCACCTAGACCGTACGACGGAACACGACGCTCTAGTACGCCACCTGCACTTCTTTGACTTCATCCACCAGCTCTGTGTAGGCATCGCCCAGAGTAGCGGCAGCCTTGGAGGCCGTAATCAATATGCAGCTCGTCGGGCGCTTGGACAACGCGGACGCACCCAAATCCACCTGAAAATAAGACCCAGAGCGAGAGAGAGAGAGAGAATGAGAAACATTGCGGATACGCATTAACTACAGCGGGTGCATGGCAGAGTATGTGAGCATATTCGTTCCAGGGGCGTACCTTGGAGGGCGTGAAGATGTACGGGATGTCGTTGTCCTCACAGAGCACGGGGATGTGCGAGACGACATCAATGGGCGAGATATCACCGGCGATGACGCACAGCCCCTTCTCACCCTTGCGGATGGCCTTGACCACTTCCTTGACACCGCGCTTGATGCCCTTGGCTTTGGTGGCCTTCTTGACCACCTTGTACGTGCGCTTGGTGCTCTTCTTGCTGGCCAGCGGCTTGGAGATCACGGACACGTGCTTGACGCGGTCCTCGTAGGACGGACCGCTCTTCTTGCTGCTGGTATCCTCGACGTCGCTCATGCTGCTGCTCGTAACTCAATCTCCGTGTATCGATCCGTTTGTCGCGACGAGTGGGCAATTGCGCCGCACACCAAACATATTTGGGTGACGCGAGGAGCTCCAATTGATCCAACAACCAATCAAACCCCTTGGTACCTTCGCGCAACATTTCCGGAAGGGTGGCGCCATTTAAGTACGGTTCGGCGAGATGGTGAGGGAATACCAGTCCGTGGTAAGTACGGATTGAAATCATGCGATGCACTGGAGATTCCCACCCACTGGAGTGGGAGACAAGTAGACAGCGAAACACGGATCGACGACGAACGAGACATTCAACAATCGGTCACTATTTGTACACCCTTTCAAACGTATTCGTATGCTAATTGGAGCACTCTCTATATTCCACTGTTACAACGCATAAAAAGTAAAATGGGATGCATTTAGAAGAATGATATACGTGTGGACTGTCGTCCCTCAAGAGCCAGCCGCCAGTAACGTGCGTATCCATCTCCCCTGAACGGGCAGTCAAGGCGTGGTCCCCCCTCTTATTTTATCGAACGAACCAACGCCAGCAGCAACCTCGATGCTTGCCGTCGTTGTTGGCGAGCAGCATCCCCTCACCCTCCACACTATATCCCCATTCCCGATTTGTTGGTGCGCCCCGACCCGTCCCGCCGCGCTGCATGCTTCGTTGGCGTTGGCTGCGTAGCTGCTGGTTCGCCAACGAATACAACTAAGTGTTCTCACCCTCAGCAGCTCGGTGCATAACCACACGGCGCGGGTGGGTTACCGTGTACCCCATCTCACGCTTGCGCGGATCCAAAAGACATGCGCGACGACTCACGGCAGCGGCACAGCGACAGCGATGCGCTGCTGGCGGAAGCGGAAGCAGCACGCGTGCCACCCGCCACGGGCCCCTTGCGGCGGCCCCTGCTGCACCGCGACGGGTTCCCGCGGCTGGTGTTGAGCGCGGAGCAGACCACGCAGTTGCGCGTGCTGGAGACGCAGCTCGTGGAGCAATACCTGGACCGGTACGAGGACTGCGTGTTCGCACGGGACCGCGAGGTGGACGAGGACCAGTGGAAGTGCGTGCGCCACACGGACGGCGTGCGCGTGTACAAGCGCCGCGTACGGGCCCGGCGCGCGTCAGTGGCCGGCGCACCCCGTGTGAGCGCATCCGCGCCCTCGCTACTGGTGGTGGGCAGCGTGGAAGGCTCGCTCGAGGATGCACTCTACGGCTCGGCGTGGCGCTCGCGTGAGGACCGCCTGCTGCGCGCGCAGTTCACCAAGGATGGCACGGTGGACGCCGCCGTGCTGCTGGACGTGGACGCGCCCAGCGTGAACGACCCGTTCCGCTCGCTTGCCATCAAGTGGTCGCTCGTGCACGCGCGCACGGCCGGCGCCTTCATCAAGGACCGCGACTTTGTCTTCCTCGCGGTGCGTACCCACCGTCTTCACTGCTTATATATTTTATTTATCTCTATGTGTATTGTTACGGACTTGCCAATGGATCGTGCTGACTGACCATGGTGGCTGTTCGGCGTACTGACTGGATCCGTGCAGGGCTCGGGCATCATCCGCACGCGCCACAGCGACGAGCGCATCGGCTACGAGCTTCAGCACTCGCTCAAGCTCTCGGCCTTCCCATCCATTGGGGACGGCACCATTGTGCGCGCTGAGCTCATGGCCTGCAGCTTCTACCGCCAGCTGCGCAGCGGGCGCGTCGAGGTCTTCCACCAGGCCGCGTTCGACGCTGGTGGCGACCTGTTGCGCGTACTCACGTGGCAGCGCGCCGCGGACGCCTTCGTCCACCTCGCACGCGTCATGGACTGCAGCATTGCCAAGAAACTCGTGCGCACCGTCAAGTGGAGCAGTGGACGTGGGCGTGAACAGCACACACGGTCCCCGCAGCCAACCGATGCACGGGGCCATGGGTTCGCGCATGGACATGGTGGTGTGATGCGCATCCTCTCGGCGGACGCGCGAGGAACCGAGACCGAGGTGGCGCCATGGCTGCCGCTGCTACCCGAGGACTCGCGCTGTGCGCTGTGCGGGCAGCACGCCAGCAGCAGCTCACGGCGTGCATGCGCCATCTGCCACCACCTCGTGTGCACGAGCTGCAGTGTGCGGCGCGAGATCCTGCCGGCGCTGACGGGGCGATCCGCTGTGTCCCGCTGCTTCTGCAAGAGCTGTCTCGGCGCCGTGGTGCGGGCTGATCCATCCGCGTTTGTGGTGCGTGAGCTGCTGGAGGCACAGCAAAGCCTGCGCGGTCTCACGAGCGAGCAGCAGCGGCTAAAACATGACCAGGAGCAGCACCGACAGCAGCTTCCACTTCAAGGTCGCCATCATCATCATCAGCAGCAGCTGTCTTCAGAGCGGCGCGCCACGACCACCACGCGCTCCGCCACAGCCACGTCGTCGCCGCCACCGGCGCCGCCGTCTCCGCCCGTGCGCTCGCTGTATCCGCCGCTCAACCCGGCGCAGGTCGCGCAAACGCGGCACGGAGACTCTCGGCGGCATTCGCTCAACGCGTACGACGCCACGCGGGCCATGCGGAGAGGACGCCCCCAGTGCGCAACCATGGACCCAGAGTCGCGGTCACCATCCTCCTCACCCCCACGACCACGTCGGCAAACGGTTGCGGTGACGAAGCATCAGACTCAGCACCAGCGCAATCCCAATCAGAATCAGAACCAGAACCAGAACCAGCAGGATAACCTCCGGCAGCAAGCGCGGTCACCCGATCAGTTCGGGCGGTTGACCACGGCGGCGGCGGCGCGCATCGCGGCTCGGCTCAAGCGCACCGCCGTGAGCCACGCCGAGGATGAGATTGTGCTGCGCAGCGACACCAGCAGCGGCGACGAGCGCAAGTGGCAGCCGCGACGTGACGAGCGAGAGCCTCACCCTGAACCAGCAGTCACGGCGACGGCGACGGCAACAGCAACGGTAACCACGCGGCCGACCCGCGCGCGCACCGAGCTGGACCGACCGCAGCGCACCCGCGTCAATGCAGGTCGCCACAATGGCACCGCCATGGCCGCGCGCGCATCGACGTCGACGTTGGCGCGGCGTACCGGCAGTGAGGCCATCGCGCTGCGTTCCGAGCGCTCGTCACAACCCCATGCCGCGGTGGCGGTGGCCCCACCCCCGCGCTCATTGCCGTCGCGGATGCAGCAACGACCGCACCAGCAGGAGCCCGTGATGGACGACATCCCACCACCGCCACCGCCCGCGTCGATGCCGCGCCAGTCCGCATCAGCGGCGCGGAACCTGGCCCTCATGGCGAAGCAGCAAGCGGTGGTGAGTGAGCTCCTGCGCGAGCTCTACGAGGTGGCGCAGGAGACAGCCCAGCTGACCGACACGACCACCACGTCCATGCACGCCGCCTTTGCCACCCGTTCCCCCCATGACCAGCGCCACAGCAACCATTTTTAATGCGGATAGCGTTCACCTCGGTCATGTCATGTCATGTCCTGGGCGATCTTCCCCACGTCAGATCCGAATCCAAATCAATACCCCATCAGATCAAAGGTGAATTTGACTCGAGGGTGCTGTGCTGTGCGGGTTGACGCGCGTTGGGCGGAAGTGCGTCTCTATTTCAACCAATCAACGTAGGATGCGCGTGGTTCAGCGCCCGCGTATTGGCTATAAATGGATTGAGGGCGCCTATGCACGCATAGAGAGAGTGAGTCTGTGTGTGTCTATGCGGCCAAGGTTTCCTTTTCCACCCCCAGGCCAAAAAGATCAGACCGTGACGACGAACGACCAGCAGTGCTCCCCCTATTATACTGTAGCTGCTCGACGTTGGCGTTGGTGTTGGTGTTGGTGTTGGCGTTGGCGTTGGCGTTGGGCGTTGAGCGTTGGCGATCATCTCCATTCTGTTGGCGCGCACGAAGCAGTCAGGGTCATCACCGTCACTACGAGATACGAGCGGCGACCACGCGCGGCTTGTCATCCACGCCTGCCATCGTAAGCGCGACAACCGTGAGCTGAGCGTCGGCCTTGCCCGCCTCGCGTGTCATGCTGCCCTCCGCGACGTCGTCGGCGTCCACGCGCTCGCGCACCGCCATGCTGCGCCTGCTGCTGAGCCGCGTAAGCGTGCACCGCGCCATCCTCGCGGCCGTGGCCGTCGTGTTCCTGCTGGGCGCGTACCTCAACCTCCAGCTGCTATCGTCCTCCTCCTCCTCCGCAACTCGACTCGGCGGCGCTGGCGGAGCTTACGGCAAGAAGGCCGACTCACTCACGTCACAGCTCACGTTCGAGACCCGCCACGTGGCTCACCTCGTATTCACGTCGGGGTGCAGCGAGCGAGACATGGTGCAGGCCGAAGTGTTGGCGCATAGCGCGCGGTCCACGGGCTTCACGGGCAACCTCACACACCTCGTGTATGGCTGTGAGGATGTGACGGCGCTCATGGCGCAGAAGAATCCAGAGCTGGGCGTGGAAACACTGGCGTTCCCCGAGATTACCAGTGATGTGAGCAAGGAGGCCGCCCGTGCACTGGGCTCACCGGCGCAGAACGTCAACCTCTTTGGCGAAGATTTGCTCACGACCACGATCCATCCGGCGGTCGTGCAGCGCTGGCTGCTATCAGAGAGCGCACGCTACCTGGACGACAAGGCGTTTGTCATGCTCGTGGACAGCGACGCCATCTTTACCAAGCGCGTCGACATTTGGAGTCTGTTTGCCGAGGTGGAGGACATTCAGGAACCACGCTGGTTTGGACAGGATGCGTCCTGGTACCATCCGCAGACCTTCCCGCTCACGCCGGAGGAATTGCAGGAGTTGGCGCCATCAAGCAACTCGCCCATCTTGTCGGTACCCGACTGGCGCGAGTATGCCGCCACGGGGCCGTACGTGATGGAGCGAGCCGTGTTGAGCAAGGTCTTGCCCGAGGTGAACGAGGTCTGGGGCAAGATGTCGCCCAGGCATCGGTACATGGCGTTCCCCTTGGCGGCGGCGCATCACGGTGAGCCCATTGGTATCTCGGGTGTGCTCTCGATTCATAACTATCCGTCTCGGTACGAGAATTGGGATTTTGCCGATGATGTGCACCATAACCCATGCAATGAGTCGAGCACGGAGGTGCATGACCGAGACGTGAACACGTTGGCCTCGTACCCGATCTCTCTGCGTGGCAGCAATTTTTCATTGCCGCAATGGATTGATGGCCGACCCTGGAGCTTTGTGGACACGCTCGTGCCGCGTGGCTTTTTAACCTGTGACTCGTGGCTTCTGCGTGAGCCCAGCGGACATCTCTGGTACCTGGCTTCTCACACGAACGGGTACGAGCGTGTCCCGACGATCCTGCGGCGGCGTCATACCATCAGTGTGTGTCTTGCCGTGCAGGCGTATAATGCTGCGGCGTTGGCGTTCAAGAAGCAGCGCTGTCCATTGGGATTCAACGCCAACAAAAAGGTGCCCATCGATGCCACGGGTGGTGGGATCTGGGGCACAGCCCACGTGCTGGCCATGGGCACGAGTATCAAGGACGACGGCACGTCGATCCGGTTTGGTGATTATGAGATGAACCCGACGGATAAGAAGGCACCAAGGCACCCACCACACGTGCTGGCGGGCCAATTGGCCAGCGAGGATGTGCATTTCGTATTTGTCACGTCGTGCGGCCCGGAAGCGCAATGGCAGAGCGACGTGCTGGCCCACAGCTTTGCACGCGTGCACCAACGTGGCCGCCTCACGCGGATCGTCACGGGCTGTGCACGTGAGCGGCTGGCCATGGTCGTGGCTCGTTCGGCGCTGTATCCGCACCTCAACCTGTTTGTCACGCAAAGCTACGCGTTTGGTGTGCACGAAGGCGCGACGGGCGCCGAGGCGGACCAGTTTGAGCGCTACAACCACGCGTTTGGGCTTCGCGACTGGCTGCACAGCGCCAACCCACCCGTGCAGGAGTCGGTGCTCGTGCTTTTAGAGCCCTCGTTTGTGTTTTTGCGGGCCATGGCCATCAACTCGGGTGCGCGCGTTGTGCGGGGCAAGCGTGTGCATTCCGAGAATTACAAGGAAGATGCCGAAATCATCGAGGGGTTGCGGCAGTACAAGCGGTTCTTTGTGTACGAAGGCACGCGTCCCACACGCGATGTGACGGATGCCGTGGAGGATGGCGTCGCGATCGCGCAGAGACGTGTGGCGCGATTCGGTGCGCTGGGCTATGAGGATGCCGCTGGTGCCGAAGCCAACCTCGCGGTCTGTCCGCAGTGCACGCACGTGACGGCCGCGTATGCGCAGGAGTATTATGCCGTGGGCGCGCCCTACATACTGACGCTGCACGACCTGGAGGCGATTGTGGATGACTATTGCTCCATGCTCGTGCAGCGCCGAGAGATGGACCGGCAACTGGAGATCGTGGACGTGGTAGCGCTGGCGCTGGCGTCGGCCAAGCAGGACCGCGTCAAGTTTACAGCCTTTGGCAACTTGGCCATCTCGCGCGGCGATACGGATGGACAGGAGGATGGCGACCGCGACGAGTATTGGGGCTTTTTGTCGTTTATCAAGATCAATCCGTGTGGCTCAGCGATTCAGGCCCCCATGGTTGTGGCCGAGGCCCCGCTGTGGCTCGACAACAGCGCCGCGTTCACGGCCGTGGACAAGTTTGGGCTTGAGTGGACGTATGACCGTACGCTCATGCCCGACAATTTGTTTACCTGCGATGCGTGGCTCTTGGCCGTACCACCCGCCAGTGTCTGGACCGAGGCCAAGCGCTCGGGCGATGCCAAGCGCATGCAGCACGCGTATGGGCTGTGCACAAGCATCAAGACGACAAACGAGGCGCTGGTGGCGCAGAAGACGCAGGTGTGTGAGAATGGGTTCAATGCGAACCGTAAGCTGCGCCTGGTGTCGCCTCGACCTGCCAATCAGCTGCGGATTGGAGACGTGCACGAGGCGTGGGTGGCAGCTGCCGATGAGATCACGGCTGAATAGGCACGGTATTCGCACGCTAACGGTAAATGACAGGGGGAGGCTGTCGGGAACGACAAGCGTTGTACCAGGGAGAAAATGCTCGGAGGTGGCGGTAGATGAACAGCTTTGTTTCTTCACTCGCCCTCTCTTTTTTTTTTTTTTCTTCTTTCGTGGACGCGATTTTGCTTTGTGATGCTCGAGGCGAAACAACAACAAAAACCACAAAGACACAAAATACATTTACAAAAAGCTTGTGAACTTCCAAAACTCAAGAAGGGAAGCTCGACTACGCACGAGTGGGTCAGTCTCCTAGTCTTCGCCCACTTCGAAGAAGACAACAAGAAGATGGATATGTCGTGTTCATCTGATTTGTATCGATCGCGTTACGGCGGATCTAACGATTATGACGAACGACACGAGAACTCTACGTTGAGGATGAGGACGAAAATGATGTTCTGGTGTCGGTGGGGGTTCATGTAAATTGAACGGGCTATTTGCTGGCCGTGGGCCTTAGCATAGGCAAGGGGGAAGGACCAGGCATGTGCATCCGATCCCAGATGACAGCGCCGTAAAACGTTTCTACAAGTTGACATATACCGCGAGTTTTTTCCGAGTGACCAACAAGAAAGCACCCGATACGATGCGAACGAGGTCAAATCTGACAACCAAGGTCGATGGAGGTCAAAAAAAATCCTCACATCGAAGGCAAAGCGTGTCGAAGCAAAGGAAAAAAATATGGGATAATGTACGATGAATGGCTTGAACAAATTACTACCAAGAAGCGATTTTTCAATCTTGTCCCCGGATCCAACACCAAATACGGATCGACCAATACCATGCGAGCTTGTGCGCGAAGAAGCCATTGATAGTTGTTAATTGGTGCTTGAGTGGTTCGAATCAAATTCGAGGATGGTTCACTGGCATGAGGTCAATTGCTAATTGTAATCACCTCAAATAATTTTGTTGTTGTTTACATTTCTCACCCTAGGTGGATCCACGAGGCTGCGTCTATCCCCCCTATGCCGTCGCCGTATCCATTCGTCGTCACCAACCTTAACGTTGCAGGTCATACAATGCCAAAAAAAATAAAATAAAAAATGTTGCCAAAAATGTCTGTCCGTGGATCGACCAGAACGCAAACAATTGTCCAAAGGTGGGGATATGAATGGGTATACTGGGGAAACCTCAGCGATGGATTTGGCTGACATGCCGGCGAACGTATTACAGCAACCCACTAACCCCCTATTCTGTCGATACTGTGAGACGTGCTACGAAGGTGGTGAGCTTCAGTGGTAACCGTCCAGTGAATCGGGATTTGGGTGTTGGATCCAGGCCGAGCTTGAAAGGTTGCCTGTTGCATTAATTTGCTCAAATCATTCATCACAAATCAAACCGCAATTTGTTTTCTTCTTTTGCTTCGACACGCTTTGCCTTTGATGCCTCCATCGACCAGCTACATATTCTCGGCATACTGTATCTCGTTCAGGAGGCGCTGTAACGGTCAAGCTTGCGGTTGAGTTTGACGCCGCTCGGCAGTCAGCGCGGATAAACCATCATTCTGCGCACGGGCTGGCTCGTACTCCCCATCGACGCATGCGTTCATCGCAGCGGCTGCGACGAGATCTCCTCCGTTTTACAGTGTAGCAATCCAGCATGATCACTGTTATGGGAGTGATCAGACGGCACACTTACGCGCACAGACGGCCAATAGTACGGGGGGCTCGCATGTTTGGTCCCTAGCCTTCGAGTGGCCTGGGGATCGGAGTCTGCCCACACCAATGGCCAGCAATGGCTCTCCGCAGACATCGCCAGGGACCGATGGCCCCACTCCATAACATGCATAACATGGGTGGGCCATCTGCGGCATAAGTCTTGGCGCCGCCTGCTGATCGCATGCGCTTGCGCACCAGCTGGCGGTGAGCCCGACTAAATCAAGGCAGGAGTCCACTATTAAAATTAATACACCACGAGTTACCGTAATACTCTGGGGGTACGTGCCCCCCCGAGGCTTTGGCTTTGGCAGCCCCACCACAGCCCACGCCCACCGTGCACCTGACTTCCCCCTCCTCTCGTCGTTTCACAGTTCCCAGTCAGTCTCATTTGCGAATTCGCCTTCATCCACTCCAAGCACATCGTCCACTACCACCACCCTGTCTATCATAATGGTTCGCGTCCTCGCCCTCAGTGCCGCTCTGGCCATCGCGCTCCCCGCCGCCGTCAACGCCCACGGTGCCATGCTGGTGCCCCTGCCCGAGTTCAAGGATGTCTCCAACCGTAACGCACCCACGGCGCTGATTCCGGGCACCTCGGGCCCGTGGACGGGCAGCGACGTGCTGCGGGATATGGCCGATGGCGCCGGCTCGACCTGTGGCGGTACCGTGGACGGTTCGCCGCAGCCCATCCCGGGCGATGGCAAGATCACTTTCGACATTAGCGCGCAGCACATTGGGCCATGCGAGATCTGGCTCGGCGACGAGAAGGTGGTGTCAGAGAACGACTGCTGGACGGCGTTCCCGGACCACACCATCCCCGTGGACTTCTCCAAGTGCGGTGGCGGCTGCCAGCTGCGTTGGTTGTGGCTGGCCACGCACAACAACCCGCTCGAGATGTTCGACAACTGCGTGCAGCTCGGCTCGGGCGGTGGCGCCCCTGCGCCGGCCGCAACTCCTGCGCCTGATGCTGGTGGGGCTGCCGAGACCCAGGCGCCTCCTGCCGCCACCCCGGCCCCGGTCACCGCTGCCCCCGTCACGCCGGATGCCCAGGCCCCTGGCACCGTGAACCCGGGCGGCTGTGTGTCGGGTATTGAGGCGCGCTTCGACCAGTGGTGCATTGACAATTGCGCTGCCGGCTTCTGCCCGCCTGAGACGTGCAAGACGTGCTAAGCGCGCCCCTGTTCTAGATGGTGTCTTGAGCGTAGCTTCACATGAGCACTTCTCTCGATTCATTTCTGTACGCTGTGTATACGTCGAGGCCTTGTGTTGCTCGCCAGTATTGTGCTGGGGTATTAATTTCGAAACGAAAATGAAATCCTATTTTGATGTTTGTACTTGTTTTTTGTGATGAAACTCGCGTCGTCAGCAAAATTCTGCGTTGTCAAAGTATTCGTGTTCAATGACCACGAATGAGTTGAATCGCCGATAGTAGGCTCTTATACAAATTTTGCTACGCTACGGGCTAACAATGGGAAGATTGTCGGAGATCTGACAACTCTGGTTACCCTGAAAAATAGTTGGAAATGATCAAAACGTACAGTATACATCTTTTCATTCAAGTCCTCAAAGTGATATTAAAATAATATTACATAAGTACAGAAATCCCCAGCAAATTCGCGGGGATCAGGTTATTTCGAGTATCGAGGGTTTGAACAAAGTACTAACCTACTGAAATACAGCTATCGTGTCGGGTACTTATCGCCTAAGTGAAGATTTCTATGGAGAGGCAGAAACGCATCCGTTTTTATTTCCGTATTTACTATTGGTTCGTGCGATATTTCCGTTCTTGTTATTGATGCGCTTCAACCCCAATCCAGTATTACACTGAATTGTCAGACCCCTAGTTACACTATCCTATAAGTCCTTGTAAATAGCGTTTAACGCGATTGTTGACCCTGACCTACATAAAACCCCGTTTAATGCACAATATAATACCTTGGTTCTGCGGCTGCAGCACACTCTTATGTCCGGAGGCAGATACTCAAGTCGTACGTTCTTCAGAGGCGTGCCCCCTTGATGATTTTCATGAAAAGTGGGGCCGTCAATTTGCTGGGGATTTCTGTACAGTAAGTATTTTCTCGACATCATAAATTATAATATCGAAAAAATTAATTAAATACGCATTATAATTCATAATGCGTATTTATTGACGTATTGAACACTGTGTCAATTAACAATAAACTTAGAGTCCAAGTAAATCGTAAATTATCCGTCTGCAGTTTGCTCGAGCGCCAACGAGAAAAACGCGGACTTTCGCTATTAATAATGTAGTTTCTGACCGCTCACTATTTGCGTATTGTGATAATTTCCGTCAGTCTGCTGCTGCTTCGAAATGAAAATCGGAATGCAAAAAGTGCAAACTACCACGCCATGGCCATACTGCATGCAATGCGATGTCCAAGTACTTTACCAACACGAGTTTTGTTTTCAAAAATGGTTTTGATTATGATCC